>DWNH01001845.1:0-10676 GCA_018249895.1 Tiana niger | reverse complement strand
AAACACAATAAATTGCTTCACGGTAGATTTGGGTGTGGCGGTGGTACTTCCCCGGGCGGCAGCCTACCACCTATAAGACACCTTCATTGGAAATAGGGAATTTAATAAAGGTCCTGTTTTAGAATTTAACGAATACAAATATCATTTTAAGTAATATAACAGTACAAAACAGACTTTGTCAGCAGATAACCTATTTGTAAAAGGCTAGATATGGTTAAAACTAGTCAATAGCCAACACAATATACATCACAAGAACTAGAATTTTTAAATTTTTCTAAGAGTTCTGGAGCTAACGTTTCATTAATTATATTAGCAGCACGATCGTCATATGGAGCTAAAGCTGTGTCGGATTCTATTTCAAAAATTTTCACAGGATTCCTAGAATACTTTGATAAATTATAATCATTTGGTAAACTTTTTGAATTAGGGTGAGGAATTCCTCTAATCAGAATCAGTTGAGAATTTAAATTGTAGCTTGGATTATGATTGCGCGCTATTATAATTCTTTTGTACAGTGAATCAATCAAACATTTAATATATTGATGAGAATAACAAATAGGTTCCTTAACACGAGAAATAAAATAATCAATCTTCTTCTCCCAATCATCGATTTCCGCCATTCCTTTGATAATCTCTGAATTAATTGGATTTTTTCCTGTGACCAGTTTGAAAAAATGCTCGATTATAATATTCTGGAGTCGAACTTCGGATAAATGGCTAATATATGCATCCATCTGAGCCCGTAAAATGTCAGGACTGCTATCTAAACAATAGACCACTCCAGTGTAACCTGAAACGTAGTTTTTATAATTTCGTTGTAACACTTATTTAATCGCCTGATTTTATACATCAATTAAGTCTAGAATATATATAAATGGAGAAATGTTTTTGTAATGTCTATGACCTACCCAAAATGAAAGATAAGATAGAGGTTGACTGACTAATTAACGAATTAAACTAAGTTAAACAGACTAATTAAAATAAATTAAAGTTACCTTCTTTTTCCAGCATTGCAGTTAATTCTAAAGCAATATTAACACCAAACGAATATCCGAGAAGGTAAAACTTATCCTTTAAAACTGTTCGAGATTTTAAAATCTGCAAAATAAGTCAATTGTAGAATATTTTGTTCTAATTTTGAAAATAAATCTTTTTAAACAATTTGCATGTTTTCATACTTTAAAAATGTTCTCGGCCATATCTTGTATGCTGTCATTTTTCAAATCTGGGTCGAGTTGCATAGTAAATGCTTGTATTTTCAGTCTTGAACATAACGAATCAAATATTCTTTGGTGTCCTTCAAAGCCTGGTACGAGCATTAAATACTTTGCATTTGGATCAATTTCAACAGTATTCTAGAACATAGAAGAAATTTTTTGAAGTTGGTATGAAGAATTATTTAAAAAGTTATAGTTATATTATGAATTAGATATTACCGCATTTGTATTAACAATTTTCGTAGACATAGTTGCCAAGGAATTAGTGGCTCGATATAAATCATCATCGATATAGTTGAAAAATGCTTCTAAGCCACCATCAAAGTTTGTTTTTGATCTAATGCCCTCTTGCCTGCCATTTTAGAGAAACAAATGACTAAATTGCATATTGGTAAAAGATATTTATTAACCTTATTAAAACTTAAAGAATCTTAAACTAACCTGATATATTTTCTATTTATCCGTACATCATCAACAACGGAACTGTTTATTCCGTTGACTGTACCGTTATCTGTAATTATGCTAAGTTTTAATATAAGCTTAATCATTACTTTTATTTTTATAATATTAACTTGTATAAATATATCTAGAACATTAAAAATAATATAATCTATATTCTCTATCTTTTTCTAAGTATCTTACTTTTACATTACCTATTAACTCAAAATAATTGGAGTTGGACACCAATGTTTCTTCAAATATTTCTCGTCTCACATTAAAAGTTTCGACACAATGTAACTTAAGTCGTAGGCTTCTCTCTAAGCCTCTACACAATGTTGCTATGTTCTGAGGTTTAAGATTTCGATTTTTGTTTTCAAGCGAATAACCAAGCTGTAATAGATGTATGTATGTAGTGGCTAATTAAATAATTAATATGTTTGCACACAATTTTAGTTTATGGTTGGTAGCATAACATTTTAGTTAAAATAGTTTTTGCGTACTACAAGGGTTATTTGATCCTTTTACTGTATTTATATAAAATTCCGTTTAGTTCACTTATTTTTATATTAAGAGATACAGTATTAAAAAGCAAGAGATCATAGATTTTTCGTAATATGTAAATCAGCACTTAAATGGAGATAATATTATTAGGAAATTAATAGTCATTCAAAAATACCTGATCAACGCATTTGGGCTTATATACCAGACCCGGTAGGCCATCAGCATTACGTGTTTGACAAAGTTCTTCACAAAATGAAGTAAGATAAGCATCTTTAAGATTTTGTGAAGATTGTTGTATTATAACAAAGTATCTGGAATTAAAACAAACTTGAGTCAAAACATAAATACATAAAATTGAATAATCTATATTTTATTATAATAATATAATAATTTTATTAAATATAAGCCTAAGTAATTTTCTTAATATAGAAAAAAAAACACTTTTATACCTTAACGTATCTGATGTGACGTGCCGTGATATTGCTTCAAAATTTACAATTCCCGAAGATAATTTGTCAAGACTTTCAAAAGTTTCTTCTTCAAATATTCGATTATTACTTTGATGTAAACTATCTAAAGCAATAAATATTCCTTCTACTGGACCCGATTTGGAAGCCTCGTTAAATATATTAGAACATCCTTCTTCTGTTTGAATATCATCACTGACTAATTTAATACGTACATCTTTGTTTTTCCATGATCTAATTCAATGAAATACAAAAATCTAATGTGAAAATCATAATGGAGTCAAATAATAGGAAAAACATAAGCAATTTTGTTACTTACTGCACTTTAAACTCACAATAGCTAGAATTTTTTTGTTCTTTTAGATGTAAAACAACGTTTTTAGCACCCCTCTGTACTATAAGTTCTGCTATTTCTAAACCCATTTCACTATGATCACAAATAATTATAAAACTGTTCCCGGAATGGCATGTCATTCTGTAAAATAATCAACATATATGTATGTATGTATGTATGTATATGATATCTTTCCACCAATATCAACTTTCGGAGAGTTAATTTTTGCCTCTTAAGTATTTAAAGCTTTACCTTGGGGTAAGTTTTATTAAATCTCCTGCATTTGAAGATTGTAAGTTTATTAGGACTTTTCCTCTCTGTTTACGTGACGATATAAATTTAAAAGCACCCGCTATATTGTGAGCGGGATACTCAATACAAGTTAACGGTTTGACTATGCCTTTAACTATACCGGTACTGACGAGTTGATGCAGAGCCTTTCTTTGCATTGAATTTTCAGGTTTGAATATATTGGACAAATCAACTGAGGAGTACATTCTTTCCATAGACAAGAAACTCATACCGAAGTTTACATTTTCTTTGACGTCCTCTTTACAAATATCTAGAAAACATCCGGTCTGACCAACACATTTTTTTAATGCCTGTAAAAAATTATTTATTTTAAGAAATTTTATAATTTCATAGCAAAATAAAAACTTCATTTGCACCCTAATTAAGTTTTCACAAATATTCATGGCCAAATTTCACCAATACATCAATCGTAACTAATAATAATACCTTTAACTAATAATAGCATTTCGCTCTGACTAGCATGGTTGTCGTAGACTTTAAATATGCCATGGTGTTGCTTTTAACATTTATTTGTTGCCTAAAATAGGACTTTTCATAAATGGAAAGCTATAACCATTGAACAGCTGGTGGCATATATACCTTTTAGAAATTTCTATTTTTTTAGAAATTCTTATAACGTGGTTGGTTACGTAGCACCGTTTTTTATAATATAAAACGGTTTTCCCATCAATTCAAATAATAACTCTATTACATGAAAATAAAAACTGACCCGACGAATGTGTCCAGAGCTACAATTTATGACTATGCTTCGCAGTTTAGTATTTAAGTTAGTACATATTAATGAGGCAGAAAATTCATCCTTTGAATTATATATTTGATTTTCTGAAAAACAAAAGTTATATCTTCTTATTATTATAAATGTATGCAGTATTATAGTATTACAAATCACTTTATTAAACAGGCACCTTTTAGTTCCGGAAACAAATTAAGCAACAACGTTTTCTTTTCAATGTCGCTAACGGTAATATAAACATTGTGGTTATTTGCCAAACATATAGATATGACTGCTTGTCCAAGAGCTCCTGCTCCCCCATTTAAAATTACTGAATCACCTGGAGTTAATCTTCCCCTCATTATCTGCAAACACCATTAAATATGAAGAAAACTAAAATGCTACAAGTAAAAGTTAAACAAGTAGGTAGTCTCCTAAATGTATTTTATCACTTTAAAATATTTAACAAAAAATAACTTTCTTCACTTACCAAACAATAATAAGCATAAACATATGCTAATGGAATGGTTGCAGCTTCTTTTAAAGTCCAGTAGGAGGGTACAGGCCATATTAAATCTAAATCAGGAACTACTGTATTAGCTATTGTTCCTCCACATTTTAGGCCCATAACTCTATTGCCGCTACAAAAGCACACAGTGTTGTCATAAAAAAATACTGTTGCATTCTCAATTCCTGTTATTTTAAGCTTGTAAATTTATAAATGAGTGAAATTTTTTTTAAATTTAAACTCCTAAGTAATAGTTAGTAGTATTCTTAAGTACTTATTTACTTACATATTATCAACACCGCTGAAATCCATTCCAAAATTATTGTCGTTATATATATTAGTTCCCATTGCTTTACTGACATCATTCAGTGATAATCCTGCGTAATGAACCTAAAATTGTTAATATATTTTCAATATATATTATTACACATGAATATAATGTAGTTATTGCAATTGAAGTTTTTATTTATTTATAAAGGTTCAACACCAAAAATACGTGTACAAGCATCTTATTGTTCGACTAGTAACTAGTAAAATGTATTTTCATTTATAGATTAAAAAGTAAGTGCTTAGAAAATTATGAATCTAAACCTAGGAGAACTTACTACGGTGTACCGCAAGGAAGCGTTTTAGCACCTCTTCTTTTTAACATCTATATTAATGACCTCCCCAATGTTATCAAGTATCACATGACTATGTTTGCAGATGACACTACAATTTTATTTAGTAATAAAAATATACCTGACTTTAAAAATGACATTCTCTCTGCACTGCCACGTTTAGATCAGTGCAGTGGTTCAAATTTAATAACCTTAAATTGAATGTAAGTAAAAATAATATATTTTAGACAACAAAACAACAACTTACAAGATTTGAGTATTGATTTTGATAATAATACAATTAAAGAAACAAAATCTACAAAATTTCTACGGCTACATGTCGATTATAACATGAAGTGGAAAACACATACTTGATCGCTCTACAAAAAGCTAAGTAAATTTTCCTACGCGCTGCGTATGTTAAGGAAAACTGTAAATCAAAAGACGCTGATAACTGCATATCATGGTTGCGTATCTTCGGCATTAAGATACGGTATCATCTTTTGGGGAAACTCAACAGATCGACAGGCTGTGTTCAAAGCACAAAACAGCTGTCTATCAATATCGTCTTGAAGAGCTTTGGCATCATCGTCAGATTTTATTTATTTGACACTTTAAAGGTCATCGACAAATACAATATATATTGAGTTCTGTAAATTTTGCATGATGCCATTCAAATCGATATTAAAGTGGAGTGGACCTAAGATAGATCCTTGTGGGGCTCCCGATGTAGTATAGTAGAGCAGATGAGTTAAAATATTCAAATGTAGGAAAATGTAAAGAGCACAAATAACCCCTTGTAATTGGCTGGATTATATCAATACGGAGTAAATTGCATTGCATTGCAAATTTCGTTAATTTTATATATTTAATATAAGGTTTTAGTACAACACTTACCTGCACTTTTCTTGAAAAAATTGTATTCGATGGAATTTCTTGCCAAGTAAAGGAATTAAAATCTGTAGGAATGTCAATTTTTAAACTATAATTTTTTACTTCAAGACAGTTCTCGCTTGGAATTCTGTAGAATCCACCCAACTCGCCCTACGGAATTTTTAAGAAAATTTTTCACTTTAATAGTTACTTTTTGTGTAATTCTAAGTGCATTATGAGTGCATGAGAAACATTTAAACATTAACCTTCATAAATACGTTGAATAACAGTTTCTTCAGCAATTGCTCTTTATAAATCATATTTTCTTGATCAAATAATGGAACTTTGTCGTCATTTATTATTACTAAGCTAATTCTATTGCCATATTCTCTGCTTAGTTCTTTTACAATACCTGCAAAATCAATAATGGCAAAAGTAAATATGCTTCTGTAAATTATACTGCTTTTGCAAAACTTAAGATTATTGTCGTACCTGTAATACCATTGTATGGTTGATTAACCGAAAGTAAAACTACTCTCTTGTTCAAGCTTAAATCCAAATAAAGCTGTTTTAGCCAGAAAAATTTGTTATTATTGTCGATCTTAATGTAGGACTCTCTATCGCATGTTTTGTTATCGTGGTGTTTTCTAAACAGAAGTAAGACATAAGCTTTGTTTACGCGTATAGCAGAGACTATATCAAAAAATTTATTTTTTAGTATTTCCTTAATATGCAAAGTTTTTTCTAAAGCCCAACCAAAGGTATTGACTCGTAGCTGATTTTGAAGTGCAATTATTTTCTGAAATTGAGCACATATTATATTGTATACATATAACAGTATTAGTATATAAATCATAATAATTTTATTAGTCTTTCGTTTTATGTTATTTAATGCGTATTGCATAAATATACAGACCTCGTTACTTGAGAACAAATTATATAGGACATAGACATCAGGTTTTTCCTCGCTGTTTATATTAATATCGCATTCCTTTTGTTTACAGTTTCGAACACAATCTATTTTAATATTTTGTGAAAAATATTTTGCACTTTGTTTAACTTGATCTAATATAGAAATGGTTAATGATGGTTCGTATTCACTTATGTTTATAGTAGTTTTTGTAATGTTTTCAACAATTATTTGTAAATGAACATTTAATGCAGTGAACAACTGAAAAAAATATAAACTTAATATTAGATATTATAAAACAAAACGTCATATATATTAGGTTTGAACAAAAAGCAGAGCATGATGAATGCATTTAGCATTAATCATGCAAAACAATTATTGTATTATAATTACGTTACATTTCGATATGTAACATGTATTCAAAGAGTGCATATTTTCCTCTATAATGTTTTTAATATATTTAATTTGGCAAATGGTAGCGGCTTCTGTATAAGTTCTGGTACTCCTGTGATTCTGTGATATGATCGCGTCTCTCTTATTTAATTAGCGGTCTGTGCTAGAGATTATTTAGATACACAGATTCTGATAAATAAAGACCATATGAGTGATCAACAGCATATTTAAATTCAAATTAATAATAGCGTAATATAACGATTTAGTTAAATAAATTATACAGATATATTTATTTAAAACCACTTACATCACATTCAGTTGCAGGAAAGTATGAAAAAAATACTTTATTATTTAAAACGTCTGGGTCTTGCGTAGCTGACGGTATATTTTGAAACACGAGACCATGGAGCTCCACACCACCACACCTTAAATACACACGTTACGCAAAAATTACCAACAAAACGTATATTCACGTATATTAACAAAAATAATCAACGTCGAATTTAATTAACACAATTGCTAATAATTTTATATATCAGAAGACTAATTGCACGGCAATACTTACAAAATAGTACAGTAAATACAAAATACATTTTATATTCTACTAGTGCAAGATAAATTATTCTGTGAATCGTAATTTAATTTTTTACTCCGGTTGCTTATGACTTAGTTTATTATGATAACCGTAAATAATAACATACATATATTATCGTAACAAGGTCACAAATAGTATAAGATATGGTTTCACTTCAATTATACCTCGTAACCTCGTAAAGCTTTTGTATGTTGACATTCAAGTATATAGAATTTCCACTTTCATTAAGCTGACTTGTATGTTTAAAAACATCAATCTTTAATTCTTGTATTAACTTGGGAGTCAAAATTCCAGTAGTGTCGTTTCCCAAAATATTCAATTGGATTATTGCATCAATAAATGTAACCCAATTATCAGTCCATTTAATCTTCGCATTGTTGCAGTCAATACTGGCTGAATCGATTGATTGAAAATCATTTCTACAAAAATATGTAAAATTTACTACTGCTGTATATTTCATGGCGTAACTTATTGTATATATTATTAAGATTATATGATGATATACGATTATATTATATTATTACCATTAACAAATATTAATTGAAACTAGCACTTACTTGTAAGAATGTCCACGTTGATGTAAAAGTTTGTAGACATCTTGAGAAGACATAACAAGATCATGATTTGGAATGGCATCTGAGGCGTTATTTATTTGCCTCTCATAATATTTAATAAATCCCGAAACTATTACTTTTCCATCACATAATACCTAAAAATTGTTTTAAAGTAACAAATTTGTCCATCTCATAACAATCATTTATAATGAAAAACAATTTACCTCAAATCGGTTTTGGCATTTTGTTATGTCAATTGTAAACTTTAATATAGCTTCAGGATCAATAATTATTTCGTCGTGAAATTTGAGATTATTGAATATTACCGGTAAACGTTTGTAAGTAATACCTGCAGTCATTGCCAATGTCTCCCATACAAGCATCAATAAAACTGATTCAGGGAATACATTGAATCCTAAAAGTGGACGAATACAAATTACTGAAATCCTATAAGTCATGTGCAATTTGGTGGACTTTTAAGTAGGATAAAAAAAGAAAGTCTGGATAACATTTGAGTATTATAGCAAAAACAAAAGCTTAGCCGATATGGTCGATTAATTACATAGAATAAAAATAACATACAAATAACATACCATTCCTTATGTAGTCTTTTAAGAAACTGTACTCATCATCGTGGACAGATATGAGTAATTGACGATAACTGGTGGTAATAACTTTTTCTTCATTACTTTTAATTACTGGCCTGTTGATGGGTATTAAAAATAAAACATAATGCAAGTTATAATAAGGCTAAGTAATATTTACAATAACAATTTCAATATTACCATGTCTCATTATGATCCCATCCCACGAAGTGAGATAAAAGTGGAGTCTCTGTAGATACGGGAAAATCAATCTTTGGATACAGAGCAGCCACTTTTGGGTTTAAACCACTTTCATATATTCTGAATAAATAGGAGTTACATTAATATATTATTTACTAACATTATAACATAGTTTATAAGGAACTCTTGTTACTAACATGTTATTTATGTTTATTTATTATTTAAAACGACTTTAAAATAATACCAACGTACCCGTTTGGTTTGTACTAAAGTTATATCTAAAAAATCTATATTCGCTTACTTTCCAATTGCTTGTAGTAAGAACATTACTGAATCAGTATTTTCACGTTTAGTCAACGGTATGTTTGAGCACTCCGCGTGTGAACGTTTCATTATGGCCTGCATCAGTCCATGTGGTGCTATTTCTATTATCACAGTATTAGGTGGAATTAATTTAGAAGTCTCCTCGAAGTAGACGGGACTCTGTAATAATAATTACAATAAAAACGTTGCTGTTATAACAAACTGACAAAAAAATATTTTTAAACTAAACTAAAAAATATTTTTGAATCATGAATTATTCACTTTTTTGAAAACTTTTTCATTACATATTTTACAAACTTTACTTCACATGATTAATAAACCTATGTATGTGATATTAATCAGTAATAATACATACCAATAAGTTGTTGACATGATATTCAGGCGAAGAGTACTTAGCAAGTGGCGCATCCCATTTATCTCTAGGCAGTGATGTACACAGCCATTTTTTACTTCGTACTTTAGGATTCTTGATAACATCTTTAAGAGCACTCAAGAGCGCTGGACCTGAAAGTAAAATGACAAAAATAGTAATTTTTATCAAAAGTAACGAAACTATTACTTTATAATTATAAGGCATAGATAAATTTACCTGCTATAGCAGTATATCTTGAATGATAGGATATATCACTTGAAGGTACTTCTTTCGCAAATATTCCACGATTTTTCAACTCTTTGACAAATTCTGCAATCACCTCAGCAGGACCAGATATCGTTGACGACTCAGAACTATTATGGCAAGCGATATCAATTTCTGGCGGAATTATAAGCGCTAACTAAAATGAAAATGTATGTTGATTTTGAAATCTGTTTGTGCTATTTTATTACCATTCAATATTTTATACACGAAAAGTAATATTTTTAAACTATCGAGCATTAACTTATAACACTTAACAAAACAGCAGAGCTATCTTGGGAACGTTTCCTAGTTGCCTATTGACATACATATATACGTATTGTATACATAATAATATGTATTTATGTAGCTAAAAATAAATAAATATAAAATAAATATCTTGGGACAACTCACACACGGTCATCTGATCCCAATTAAGGCAACTAGGCCTGTGCTATAGCGACCAGACAACTGATAAACATACATAAATACTTTTTTTTTGTAAATACATACTTATATAGATAACAATACACCCAGA
>DWNH01001844.1:0-10678 GCA_018249895.1 Tiana niger | reverse complement strand
CAGCGTGGTGAACTGTGGCCTAAATCCTTCTCATTCGAGAGGAAACCCGTGCCCAGCAGTGGGACTATGATGGGTTGCTCATTGACAAAAAAAGTACTTTTGTACGATGGTATGTTCGACAGTTCTTTTACTATTTGCGCTAATTTAGTGCTATTTGAGACAAAATGACAGTAAGTACATTGCAAAAGTACGTGAAGGAAAGAGAAAGAAGTATACGCTTGTGTTGTGCCAGTAATAAGAAAGAGATGGAAATAATTACGACGATCTTCACAAGAAAAAAACCAGTGAACTCGGTCGACTTTCATTAATAAATTTCAAATTGGCGTATATGAACGACTTTATGCAGCGAAATTGAGTTATGGCCACATATCGAGAGAAGGAACTGTCACACGCTGCTCGTTCCAAGTCGTGCAATAATGTGGTTTAATGTGAAACGAATTACTATTTAGAGTAGGTAATATAAGCGCGTAAGTCGATTAAAAAGATTAATAAAAAATAAGTTTTTAATTCAATTATATCCATACCACTGTTTCTTGTGTTCTAGATATTACTTTCATCCGTTGTGATTGGAATAAAGTTTAAGAGTGGTAGGTCACCGTCCGGAGAAGTACCACCGCCACACCCAACTCTACCGTAAATCATTTTATTGTGTTTCGGAAGTAGGGAGTGGTGGCCAGTTCATTAAAACGAGGCGACCAAAACGCATCTATTTGCGATCTCAAATAGAAAAGAAATGCCTTGTAAGTGGATGTCCATGGGTTGTATTGACTACCTAACACCACATTATTGTCTAAAATGTCAAAGTTGGCCTGCATGGTCGTTCGCTACATTTATTCAATATGATATAGATACATACATTTGATTACAACAACATTTTTCGCTGTCGGGTTTTCGGGTCAATTATTCATTAATCAAAGTTTGTTTTCAATATTTCACTTTTGATACATTTTTATTGCGACACCCTGTATAATGTAACAGTATAGATAACTCAAATAAATAAATTATGAATGATTATGATCGTTGCTCTGCTAACTCCACTGACGTTAAACGTTAAGAATAGTCTTTAATTGAGAAATGGTATCGTAAATTTCAGAAGGCGACTGTGACCTCCTACGAGACAGCGTCCACGTGACCTCCGCAGCGGCCAAACCTAATAATGACCTGTGGTGCCACCGTTGCCTCGCAAACGTCATACATGACCGATGCGGAACGCTACGACAAAATGACACTGCGTTTATTCATAAATGCAGTAATGATCGCAGGACATGCATGGTAAGAATTATCTTGACTCTAACTATTATCTGATACCTACATTTCAATCTGAACAAATTTATTACTTTACTTTTAGAAGTCCATTTCTGAGCTCTCTGAGATGAAAAGATGGATGGGAATCCTAAACATCGGTTACTCAGTATCCACGTACATTTGTAACATACCTTTATTTACGAAGTTTTATCTCCACAACTGAAAAAACGTAGAGTATTTAGATACGACATTTTTAATCCAATACAATTTAACAGACACACCACTAGCCAGTCAAATGTTCAGGCATACCGGTTGGTTACATTGTTTACAAGACCACTGCCGGCGTTTAATTTCTATAATGCAAGCGCATATGTAATGTCGCTAGCAACCACCCAATAATGCTACATCCGGCGCTGCCTAA
Source organism: Tiana niger (assembly GCA_018249895.1). NCBI lineage: Eukaryota > Metazoa > Arthropoda > Insecta > Lepidoptera > Hesperiidae > Tiana > Tiana niger. The sequence continues at coordinate 9,012 of DWNH01001844.1, read as the reverse complement.
GTTTGTAAATACTTACTACATACATAACAGCTTTGCATACTCGTAAACTCCATTAGTCCAAGAACCGTGGCCAAGAGTCGTTAACATTTTTCAAATACACACAAATTAACATTTTTCATTTATTTTAGAATAATTTACTAAAACTATATAATATTAATTTATTCAAAATTAAAAAAAAATATTTTATAGAATCTTATTGTATGACTTATGTGGTGCAGTGGTTGACATATCTGTCTGCCATTGGAAGAGTGACTGGTTCGATTCCCTGTGAGGCAGAAGTTTAAATGATCAGTTTAAATTTCTGTTCCCGGCCTGGGTGTTAGTGTAGTTGTCTTTGTGTGTGTCTAATTATATAATTTTTGTTTGCACAGGTGAAGCGATTTGGATACACTACATCCAACGAGAACTACACCACAGCACTATTGATGTGGGCTCTTGAACGCAACTGCACCAAACACTGCGAGCCGGGGTGCATCGTGATTGGTGAACGCACCAAACTCTACTCGTGCACGTCTTGCTGCACGAAGTCTCTGTGCAACTACGGCTCGGGAGCTGTACACTTCAGTTTAGATATAACACAAACGATCCTATTTTTACTATTTTCAACACTAATATGTTACAGTCAAAACCATCTACAACCAAACTAGAGATTAGGTAGGTACTTTGCACATACAATTTCTTATCACTTGCAATATTTAGACAATACTCGTTGTACCTTACATAATTGTGTATCACAAACCTTATCAAGATTGCACTGAAGGCGACTCCTCTGAGTTTAGCAAGTATATAGTAAAACGCCCTAATTAATAAGATAAGGATCCATTCAAGTATTACGTAAGCAGAATTTGTCATTTTTAACTTCTCTCCCCTGACAGCAAAAGTAAGCACAATTTAAAAAAATATATATAGACACGAAAAGTAAATACTTGACAGTTACAATAAATTAAAACTGTCTTGTCGTGTTCTCTATTTAAACGCCCCCGTGCCCCATAACAAAAATAAACAAATATAAACATAGAAAAATAGAAAATATCCCCCCGCTTTTTTTGCTTACGTACCTAATACTTGAACGGTCCCTAAGAGAAAAGATTTTGTAATCTTTATGCTTATGATTGATTGGGATCAGTAGGTATAGAATTTAATTATTATCAACCTCCGAGCAAGATTGCAATCTCTAGCCTTGATCTCGTGAGATTTCGGCTACTTTTTGAGAAAACTATTGTTTTTATGTGGAAAACTGAACGCGATAGAAATTGTTCATAGTTGTATTTCACTGAGTAAGAAAACATTAATTAAAAATATGTACTAATGAATACAATTATCTATTCGCTTTTTCTCCGTTTTACTCGGAAGTTAACAGAAATAAAAAATTACCCCAAGATGGCTATTTCATTGTCAAAATCACCAATTTACAAGTCTAGGTATTGGGGTGATTTTGAAATAGTTTCTTAAAAATCAAACAGTACTGATGATACTATCCACCGAATAACTATTGAGTCGTTACTGATTACCCTACTTATTTCAGTTGCCATGTTGCCCTCTCCGACTAAACACTATTCAACACTAACTTGAGCAAAGTATTATAATTAGATTATAACGTTTGATACCTTGTTTCCTAATACAAGTAGACACCCATCTTATGTGCTGACTGCTGCCGCTCAATGTCGCCTTAAGATCTCTCCCAATTTATGCTTCGGGATTGATATCGTAAAATAGCCCGATATCTCACTCAAGATCGATATCAAGATTCGACGAGATCATGATTGCATTCCCTAAATAGGTCTGTACTGTATCCGTCACACTCAAAGGTACGATGGTGGCTTTAATAATATTACATAAAATATGTTTATTTATTTGCCAAGAAAAATTTACAATACCTATCATAAATTCACAGTAGGTATACAAAGTACATGTAGAGGCGGTCTTATCGCTCACAAGCGATCTCTTCCAAACAGTATTAGGGTAGAGAATTACTAAAACTGCCAAAAGACCAAAACACAAATTTTGACTAATAGAATTTTAAGTTTAAGATTACAGTATTAATAAGTAGATTTTTGATGTATAATGAAGCTCTAGAACCTCGAAAATCTAAGTAGGTAAATACCTAAATAAATTTCTAAGACTCGAAGCAATTAATGTTATTAAGTCATATCAATTTTTTAGTTGGAGACTGAATCTACGTACCTACACACATTTTGTTTTGTACTATGATGAATACAGAGGGATATTGACACCATTTGTTAAGTGGTAGGTTCGTAGACCGGAGAAGTACCACTGCCACGCCCACTTCTACCGTGAGGCAATTTTTTCGCAAGGGTATTGTTGCCGAAACACATTACATACGAGGCGATCACCTTAGTCCTCAGGCGTAGCTAGACAAATATTTACGATCTCGTCAGGACTACAGTGCTGCCTAAGGATGGATATGATGTTATGGCTGACCCCTTAATTATATTGTCGTGCATGCTCTTTTACTACTTCTTTACTATGACGTCATAGTTCCAATGGTATGAACGTGTCATTAAACAAGCTCATTAAAAGTATCTCAGGTTACTAGACGGTCGACTATCTACCCAATTAAATGCCTTCAAAATTCAGTACAATCTACACCTATAAGTCACTTACTTGTTTTTCTAAAAAACAATAGAATGAAGAAAGCTTCTTGCCTGTAAGTTATCTATAGCGTTCTCAGAAGTAATTCGAATGAAGGCGGCGGCTGAGACACTGTGTCAATTCTACCAAGCGTTACTAGGCCAACGTGTAAAATGGCCTTAATTAAACCCTTATTTCTTCGAGTGGACTCCGTCGCCCAGCAGTTAGTCACGTGATTTTTTTTATTTTTTTATTTATTGGGGTTAATAAACAGTAAACAACAAATATATATTAAAGTAACAATTATAAACAATGTAATATGTTGCTAACCAACACCATTAACCACAAATTACTAACAAAATTTAATTGTTAAAAAGTAAAAATAAAAATTAAGTATTGGCAACGCATCTGTTTGCGATCTCACGTAGAATAAAATCTACTGCCTTAACTAACTGCCTACTGCTCAGGCGTACTGCCTTTAGTTGCAAGAGGATGTCCATGAGATAAAGTGACCATTTAACATCAGGAGGCCTTGCTCCTTTGCAACTTTTATTAAATCAAAAATAATGTGTGAGTTATATCAATCCTAGGCTAATTACATTGATACTATGATCTCTACATATCTCTACATATTTTGACGTGCGAAGATTTGGTATACAATTCCTGAAGTTTTATTTATTATAAATTAGCACAAATAGGACTGATAGTTCTAGCTTTGGAAAGATAGCTCGATTCAAAAATAAGAAATACTTTGTTACAGATTTTCAATATTAACTTAGGGATCTGTCCCCACACTAAAGACTTCAAAATTTCGGTACAAATATCAATTGTTTGGTACAGATTTAAAAATAAAAGTTGGGTACATTTCTTACTTTTAATTCGGTAGTCGGTTTTAGTTTTGTAGTTTGTATAACCAAACAACAAACATTTTAAATGGTGGAGTTTCAAATAATTAATTGTCGTGTGTGACGTGTAGAGGCCCGAGTTCTGCGCATGCGTGCTGATGTAGTTTCAAGCGGGTTGAGTAGGGATTGTACACTTCAGTCGTGATATCGGATCGTTCCTGTTTGGATTATATTTCGGCCCAACCTTTTGCCGGGCTTTCATGGCAGTACTATCGGTTTTCGTAATTTTTTTTTTGCTAAAAGTAGGAAACAAGCATGCACGCCACCTGTTGTTAAATGGCAGTGATAGCCTAGTGGTTGAATTTCAGCCTACCATTCCGGTAGGTCTGGGTACGGGTCCGGTTCGGTTTAATAATAAAAAAAAAGCATGTGAAGTCCACAAACCCGCACTTGGCCAGCGTGGTGGACTGTGGCCTAGATCCTTCTCATTCGAGAGGAGACCCGTGCCCAGCAGTGGGACTATGATGGGTTGATGATGATGATAGTTCCTGTCAGGAGCTATTTTCAATGACAATCTATTATGGTCTGCCACAAAGTACTAGCGCAAGTCGTCGAACATTGAATTGAATGAGTCGAAACCACCCGAACGAGTTAGGTCTTATGCGCACATGAGTTAAAAAAAGTCATGAAAGCAACATAACGTGTCCCTGCAATCCATAGACATTCATATTCGACCTAAGGCAGGACAGTAATTCTACCTGAGATTGCAAATAGATATAGCTCAGGACTAAAATGAGCGCCTCTTGCTTAGAATTCTCATTTACTTTATTGTATTTTATGAAAATATTTACTCCAAAGTACCACAACATTCGAATAATTAATGTCATTCCGATTATATTAATTGGAAGCAGAGACAAAATAAGTTATTAAATAGCAAACAGGCATGAACAAACAAATACGGGCCGTATATGTGTTGGACAGCTCCGACGACCTAAACTGATAACCTAAAAATGATAGCATAGACACAGTGACACTTCAGATATCTATTTCCAAGTCTATGCCTTCGTCTTTCCAAAGTAAATATAGGATAGGTTTAAAATAGACATCCCGAGTCTAAAACATATAATTTCTTCATTTTTAGATTGAAGTTTATCTTCTGTTAAAACAATTTTTCTGTAACCATTATGTTGAATTACAATAGTATCACACAATAGTTGTTTGAAAACGTAGGTTAGACAATGTCAGGCCTAGATCATGCGTTGAAACCTTGGAACCGTAACCCTACTCAAAAACGTCGCTTACAAACATGCCTCTAATATTACATGTATTCAACCGTTGCTTACTTGAAAGGTTGTTTTGTGAATTGAAATGTATTCTCCTTTTTAACCTTTGAATTTACGACTAATTAGGTTTATTCGTAATACGAACAAATAAGTACTCGTATAAAATTCGAGTTTAGTTCAATTATATAGGTATATTACTTTACGTTCTTTGCCTTCTGATAAGCACAGAGTAAATCACTGCTTTTAGTAACTCATTCATACTATTTTCGCTCAATTCTATTCACATGCGGAGGCCGTAAGCCGAAAAAAGATATAGTACACGTCCAAGCCATAAACCGTCGTAACGCGCCATAAGATAAACTCATTGAATAGGAGCCGCGCCGATAGTAGCCTCAAAGGCTTTTAGTGCCCCTCGTAGGTTAATTTTTGCATCGCACGAGAATATTAAATTTTCGATATCAAGCATGTAAAGCGCTTTTTGGTTCGGTAAGCGGCTGGAAATTGGTTGCAAGCTGGAAGATAGTGTTCCTTGTGGGCGATACGTTTTTTAAATTGTGTTTTGTGTGCTGTACGGAAATGGGCTTTAACTTTGATAAAGATTAAAAATATTTGCGTTTTCGATGTATTCTTCTTTTATTTAAAACATTTTAGACTGTCGCAAGGATCAGAGGATTCTTAAATAACTTGTACTTAAGATTTATTAAATAAAGAAAAGTTAATAATATTAAAAAAACTAATATACATACATATATGGTAATTATTGAAGGAATACTCATAAAATAGACACTAACGTATATACATAATAATATATATTTTAATGTATAAATAAAGCTGGCTGACATGGACCTTTCTACCTGATACACAATATGTCAGAATATAAAAAAAAACGGTAGAAATGGGTGTGGCGGTGATACTTCTCTGATCCGCACGTACTGTACCTACTCAGTTAATCGTTACATTCCAATATTCAAGTGAATCCCCGCGTAACGACACTTTATACAGTGCAATCGGCGGCACCGTTTGTAACTTCTTAAAAAACTGATTTATCTAGCATTATATATCGTTGTTTATCTTAATACAGAGCTTGTTTCAATTTATTGGCTCGCAGATTATACCAGGATATAGATAATGGCCAATTTATAGCCTCATTCCCTAGGTGGGGGGTATACGGCAAAAAAAGAAAAATGAACGAAGTCTGTGAAGCTACTCGTATAAAAACTATCATTAATTCTTTTATCAAATACATCGAAGTTCTACGGCACTCTATAAGTAAACTATATTGTTAAAATATCTTGGGACACCTTACACACGGCCATTTGATCCTCAATCTATGCAAAGGCTGTCCTATAATAACCAGGCGAGATGAAGTCAAAATTGAGTCGAAGTTTTAGTTGAACATAAGATGGCATCGACACTTTTCATAGTTGTTTTACTTCCTTTCCTTCGCTTTCCTACCATACTAACGTAGCTACATAATATAAACAATAGCTACTGTATTTCACACTTACATTATTTTACAAACATCGTCATAACAGTATCCGAAGCAGATATTAAAAGCATCGTAGTATGATTCAGGTCAAATAAGATCGATCCGCTTGTAAAAATGAATGCTACACAGACAAAGCTTAGACGGATTTCTATGCGTTTTGTTCGTCTTTGTTTGTTCTCAGTCGTTCTAAATATGAATTTGTATCTAGACATCGGCTGTAGTTTGTTTTTTGTATTATATTTTTCTAAGTCGGTATTAGTTTTCTGAATGAAGTAGACTAGTGGATCTAGTACTACGTAGCTCAGACTGAAAAGGTGTGTATGGTCTGAACTAAATGTTTATATACCACTTTTGTACCTACCCAGATAAACAGTTTTTTGTCTTTACCTGACAATATGGCAAAACGGAATTCGCTCCGTCAGAAATGGACTTTTAAAACTCACGAATTGAACTCACGATTTGAAAATCGAGGTTCCAAAAGCAAGACATTGTGATACAAATGCAACTAACACATTATAAGAGAATTCGAGGTGTTGTGTTGACGTGCGGTTGAGGTGAAGAGGGAGCCGGAATTCCGTATGGGCAACTGTCACCTGCAATTATTTGTTAAGCAATTTACTGGAAACTGCATACAAACTGTAGTTAGTAACGACGTTAGTAATTCAACAAGACAAATAGACGTGTATATGGTATTGTAGGGAAGTGTTTCGGGATGTCGCTATAGACTATATTGAAGAAAGGAATGCTATGCATGTTTTATTTGAGTACCTGAGGAAAGCAGAGTAAAAAAGAAAAAGCAATTGCTTAAAAGTTTTCATGAAATTTATAAAATAATAATAATGACAAAAATCTAAATATCGACATGTTTTAAATTTAAATGTTTATCAATTAAAAAAAAATATCATCAAAATCAGTCCAGCCGTTTTGGAGTTCAGTCACATATAGGTACATTATGTACATGAACATTTAGATCAAGATTATACATTAGTTCTATATTTGCATAACTTATAAAGTTAGATGTTAACCATCTAATTTTATAAGTTATTTTATAAGCTAATGCAAAATTAATGAAATTTCATTCGGGTGGTAAAACAACTTCATGCCACTCCAAAATGAATGGTACAGTTTGATACTTGATATAACGTACATATATGAATGATTGATTTCCCCATTGGCTAGTTTATTGCTGATCGGCTACGGGAATAATAGTTATGCCTTTCATTTCACGATAAACATATCACGTGACACTTATTTACAAACGTTTAAGGCTCAAAATTGATTGGGACACACGTCACCCTGATAAGCATAAAATACGAGTGTAACATTGTCCCGGAAATAACAGACCGCCTTCAGCAAGGATGCAAATTGAATTAAATTATTTTCTGACAGAGAATTTATTATTCAATTTTCGCCTTTATTATAGGTTTTTTTTTGGTTGTTTTTTAAATCTATCAGACAGTTTGAGTGGTGAAGATTTTAGAATGTTATGTTTGACGAAAGCTACCATGTTTGAGAATTTCCACGAAAAGCTTTCGGTACTCCTTTAAAATCAGTTATAATTATACTATACAGCGCAACTTTAGCTTGATAGTGAGCACGCTTGACAGCCACTCGTGCGCGTCGCTAACACTCCACCGTCAACTGCTTACACGTTCTATTAAATTAAAACTATGAAGTATAGAAAGCACGGCAAACTTAGCTTAATCTCGGCTCCCTTGTCGTTAATGTAGTCTATACCATCATAGTATGTTTTCCAACATAAATTTAGCTTGATCTTACCTTTTTATTATTTGTTAATGGTAGCGATTAAACTTTTGATTTGGTTTTAAAAACAAGTGCACTTCCGTTTTCAGAATAAAACTTTCACCTTCAGGTAGATCTTTATCATCAAAGTCGCTTCCGTGTCTTGAAGCTCATTGGAATATAAGGCGTGAATACATTTTTACGCCTCTATCTTTCCTACAACAACACTTTAAAAAGAACCTTATATCTTAGCCTTGATTTAAAACCGAGTAGCCATTCTTGCTATTTTTTTAACAAAATAATGTTAGTTAACAATGGTATATATTTAAGTCAGCTCTAAAGAAAGTTCATGTTATTGTTACACCAATTGGCGTCGATATATGGAACGTGTACGTAAATAATTGTTCATTCAAGTTAATTTCTCAACTTAGTCAACAGTGTATTTGGTAGTCTATTCTACGATTAAAAGTGGTATTGAATTGAGAATTTGTAGAAACAACTATCACAATTACAGGATTCAGAAGCTGTGTTCGATTTTCACTTTAATCGTTAACCCGTAAATGCGGGCAAACTGGAACCGCACAGTTGAGATACAATTTCAACAGCGTATTGGATAAAATAAAGCAATATCGCATCAAGAGAAAAATGATCCGGAATCTAAGTTCCATTTTTTATGTAAACGCAAACCTGAGTGAGCTTAAAGGCTTAAACAATGTATTGGCTATCAAAAAGTATTTTGTCAATAGATAAATAATAGAACAGAAGACGAATTATAGCTATAACTCTTAAACGCAAAGGACAAAAGTCGATCTTGAAGTCGATTTCTGGAATTAACCATTAATTCTGAAAGTTCACCTGTATAGGTATGCAAATAGACCGGAATCGGACAGTTGAGTTTTTTTTATGTAAAAGGACTGACAAACAGGCATACGGGCCACCTGATGCTAAGTAGTCACCGTCGTCTATGAACATTTGCAACACCAGAGAGGTTGCCCTTGCGTTGCCAGCCTTCAAGGACTCTTTTAACGCCTTTTTTGAAGAACCCCATGTCGTAGCCCAG
>DWNH01001843.1:0-10679 GCA_018249895.1 Tiana niger | reverse complement strand
ATTGCAATTAAAATTAGAATTAATTTTATGAAAAGTAGGTGAATGTGTTTTGGCGCCACTTGGCCAGCGTGGTGGATTGTGGCTTAAATTATTAAAAAGTGTTATTAATCGTCCTATCCGTATTGTATTAATAGTATTAGTGTTATTACCGTCCGGAATCCTAAACAAGAAGGATAAAACCTAAGCCATAAAATTTTGTCTTCGCTTTAGGCCACTTTAGGCAGCTCAAATTTATGAGCTCAATTACTAAATTGAATAATAATACTAAACGTAAGCTTATTGTACTAATCTTTGGAAATGCAAAAAATAAAATGAAACATACTTTGTCTATACTGTATTTGAGACTATTGCAGTTACTTTGACCATATAAACTCAAAATTTTCAAAGTAACTCCTTTTTGCACGCCCAAATTGTTTTCCAGCATTTGAAGGGTCTAATAATACAAGTTCGTATAAAGGGATCGCATACTTGTAGATCGTATACTTTGATATATTTCGAGGATCTTTCTTAGATAGGCCCTCACGAACAAGAGCAAAAGTTATCAAAGCCGCAAGAAATACACTTGAAACAAAATTAAATTTAATATACAACAATTAAAATAAGCAATAAAAAGAATTGTTGTTTAAAAGTTTAAAGAATTGTTCAAAAATAGTTGTTTAAAAACTCACAACTGTAAAGATATTACAAACACTGTTAAGTTATTGTTGAACACGGACCTAAGAAGGTACCGAGCAGTTTCATCTTCATTTTGGATTTCTCGTAATAATCTCGGACTAATATGTATTGTAGCTGATAATTAGAGAACTTTAGAATAGTTCTCTAAGTATTTCACATCGAAGAAGTTTGATGTAGGTAAGACGTCACAAGATGGGAAATCCTTTAAATATTTGAATAGTAATGACCAAAGCTAGGGTAGGGTACCTCCCTGTGATGTAGGTAAGAAGTTTGGAATTTTTAATTGGTTTTTCCGTATTTTACAAATAAATAAAATTGGTATGTCTGTCTGCTATACTGCTGACTATGCTGGTGCTGCATATTATATTTTTATGTCTCCTAAAAATAATAATCCATCATTAAATTAATTAAGTAAATTTAACAGTAACACTTACTAATAATTTCTTTAACTTTATTGATTATATCTTGTCGCAAAAAGTTTTTTAGTGACACTAGTGGCTCTTTTAGGATCCTAAGGATCCTAAAAAAGCTCAACGGATTTCAATGAAATTTACAAAAAATGTAGAAGTTATGCGAACTTTTACACTTTCTTCGATTTTAATACCACAAACCACACTTAGGGCGTCTTGTGCGCTCTTTAATTATTCATAAACGATGGCATTGAGAAACATACTAACTCATTAACAACACACCACACAAATAGTTAGTGACTCTGTCTATGATATCCCAACATAGTAGGCATAGTAAGTACCAAAGGCGAATCGTACAATAATTATATTATTTAATACTTAAAACACTGTTGTCAAACATTGAACAAAATAATGTTGCTCCTGCAATTTGACATTTTTTATAGTTTCAGTAAACTGGCTAGTTATTTAGCATTACTTGGCTTAAAAACATGAGTTTTTTTTGTTCGTACATATTTCTAACTTTGTCAAAATTAAACACCTTTTCCTCTTATAGTAATTTTATTGCACAAAAATACATTCATTTTCATACATTCGTTGCATAACGTAGGTACTTCATTCCAGTTTTTGAAGTAGGCACGCTCCGCATGTTCCACTCATTTACATTGTATCATGTGCTCTATTTTAAATACAATATAATACAAAACGATACTTATTATTGTACACACCAAAAGTGTGAAAGATTTTATTGCTAAGACAACCTTTGGGCAAAGGGCAGAATTAAGCAAAGTTTATGAAGGTACGGTGTAGCATAATAAAATAAAGATAACAAACAGATAAATGTACATACATAAATATATATTTGTACTTATTAACGTGGTGTACATTAATAAGTAACAAGTACAAAATAATCGTATCCTACAATTTTCATGTATTAATGTTATGGCTACTTGTTAGTTTGTAAGTCAAATATTAAAAAATAAGAATTTTAGATATTCAATTCATTTCAATTGAATTCAACAATTCAATGAAAGAAAACATCTTTAAAGCTCTGTCCTGTAAAGTTTGTATTACAAACATAATAATTGTATACATAGGAACCATACAAATTACAAAACTACTCTACCAAGAGACTGTGTTTAAGTGGTCACATCCTTTGCTTTGGGTTGATCATTAGAAAACTGTCGCACGTCCAAGTACAGTCTCAAGGTTTTCAATTTTCGAAATTCAAATATATGTCGTGTAATTAAAAAGTAAAGTGTAAAGTGTAAGTAAAATAAATAATAAATTTCGTATAAGGTTCTTATACGAAATATCACACGACATATTTGAAAAAATATTCTAGGAAATTAATTATTATTAACGGGCTCGTGTAAGTAGGTACATACACTATATTTTATGAGAATGTAAAAGGTACTGCGAATGGTCGATCATGAATGCCAATTCATTAAGTTTTGAACTGCTAGTAACGCCTATAATAAAGGGTATGATAATGTAATGAAATTGACAGAGAGCCAAATTGATAAAATATTTGCAGCAGCAATTTGTTGGAAAGCTTTGACAAATTTTAAAAAGGAGTGCCGGTATAATAAAATGTAAAACAAAATGGTACAATTGTGTGATTTTAAATTTTACATGCTAAAAGCTAAAATAATTGACTTTGTAAATTGAGCTCTCCGTACTATGACGTATGGTAAGAGACATCTAACCACTTACCACCTGAACCTTTTATGTTACATATAAATGTTTCACGACATTCGGAGTGTATTAGCGTGTTTGCAAAATTCATTTCCATGACCTTTTCAATTTTAACTCAGCGTTGTAAAATGTACGAAAGACAGAAACACGTTGTTTCTGTTAAAAGTACTTGGCAATGTGCAGCCTCGAACTTGGCAGTAACCCTGTCTGGTCTTAAGATTTTATTTAATAAAAACATAGAAAAGTTTATGTCGGCCTTTTTATGTTTGCAACTGAAGATTACGACTCGGTAATGCCAAAACCGAGAAGCATAGTTCCCCACTATGATGTGAGAATATAAACTATCGCGATCGTTACGTAGTCAGCGCCAAAATGCTAACGAAACATTCGTCTAAAAATATGATGAGTTATGAGTATTAGGTATCTTAGTTCATAACAAAATTCCAGTTTGTATTTAAAATTTATTTACTTACTCTCACTATGGACTGTTGCTGTGGAAGTTGTGCTTTTGCGGAGTCTGTTTTTATATAAGTACTTGATTCACGCTTCCATCACGGACAAATCTGATACGAATAATTTTTTTGGAAATATATGCAACTTCTTGAACGATATAGGATTGTGAAGGATTTTTATAAACTTAAAACCGTTAGGTTAAACTCTAAATCCTATCACATCAGATGGCTCTTTATTTGTTTTATTAACTTCAGAAGTCTATGGTTGCAACAAACTGCAATTATTTTTGGATTTACGATTATCCCTATTACCCAAGCATCTTCAATCAGTAACATGACTTCAAAATAATTACTGCTCTTCTCGTTAGTAGCTGTTTAAAAGCACACTCGAGGATAACTTCCGGTACAAATCCTTCAGTCAAGTCAGAAAGATAAAAATGGTTTGAATAGTAGTTATGGTGTAATTGTGGGATTGCAGTTGGCTGAAATCTCAGGAAAAAATCGAAGCCTGTAGCAGTCTATACATATATCTCTATAGGTTCCACTATAGAAAACTACTGCTAAAAGCAATATTCATTAAACCAAAACTTCCATTTGACAACACTTATGGTATGTTGTAATACAGCTAATTGGTAGTTATGAATGGTTTTTAAAAATATTTTTATGCGATCAATTTAATTAACAGGCAAATGATCCGTTAACTCATTTGATGGTCCATAATTCTTTCGGTCGTAAATTAATTTTTGTATGCTGTGTGAATTAATAGAAGAGGACAATTAATTTATGACTAATTTATGCAAAAGGTGACGACGTGTAATTTGTCCAAGGCCTGGAATTCTGGGGTTGGGCGGTGATGCGTAGATTTATGATCGTGTTCAACGATCCGAAAAGTTCAATGCGTTACATTTCGTATGGGATTCATGCGTAGATTTCCTGATTTGATAACATTTTTGTCTTCCTGTTCCTTTATTTGTATTGTATTAGGTTGTCACAATACCAAGCCAAGCTAAACAATGAAATGATTTGTCTATTTCCAGAAATCTATCATATCTATCGCTGTAATCATAAAATAAGCTTGTTCAAATGAACTTTTTTTTTTATTGAATAAAAGTAGCAAACGAGCGTGCAGGCCACCTGATGTTAAGTGGTCACTACAACCCATGGACATCCAATTGCGACTGCAGGCAGTGCCTTAGTCCTACCTGATATCGCAAATAGATGCGTTGCTATTTATAACCACTAAGATGGTCGCTTCGTATTTAGTGAAATCCAGCAACTACACCCTCCATCCGAAACACAATAATTTGCTTTACGGTTAAATTGGGGGGAGGCGGGGGGCGTTGGTCCTTCCCCGGGCGGCGGCGTGTTACCTATGAAATCCTCCCAATTTTCTCGTTCTCGTATGTCACAGCTACTTTACTGAGAAACCATTAACACTTCTTTCTCTAGAGACTCTTATTATTTTATTTTTATTTGAAACTTGGAGTTTACTTTGAAGCCAGACTTTTTTGATCGTAACGTTGGCTTCAGAGATTGTGTTGTATTTTTAAAGACTTCCAAAAAGGAGGAGATTCTTAATTTAATTGTAATATGTTTGTGTTTATGTTAAGTATATGTTAACTTTGTCTATTGTTTTATGATTTTGATGAGAGATTGCCTCAAGCCTGGTATTATATGAAAATGGTGCTGACTTTAGATTTAGAGAAACATTATGGTACAGACAAACGGATAGCAATAAATCAACCACGATTCAAGACATTTGCTATTAATAGTTGTTTCTCAGAAAGACTTATACCCAGCTGTGGGAGAGTAATGGGTCAATAACAATGATGACAGTGATGAAAGCCTAGAGCTTGCTTCGCCATGCTGCTCCATTGCGGATTGATAAATACACAGATTCGTAGCCAACATGCGTCGGATGTTTATAAACAACGGTTATATAAAAATTGTGCGCGTGGAATTTACTTAGATAGAAATAATTTGTTATCATCTCTAAAAACTTACTTAGGAGTCTGTGGCCTACTATAGGCCAAGAGGAAGTACGACGGCATAGATTACCAAAATAAATTTTGGGTGTCATATCATTGAAAGATAATAAACAAATAATTATTTATTTTGCGTTTAAAGGTTTTAATTTTTTTTTAATTTTTTATTTGTAAATTTTTTACACATAGGCGACTGAAACCATCCCAGTGCGTGGTGTGACTGACACGTATTTTCTAAATGATGGACATTTCTATGTAATGCAAGCTATAAGAGAATGTGTGTAGAAGTTTGGGATTAAAATAATGTGGTTTTATTATATATTTTAAACATTCATCCATTTAGGTGTGTGAAAGATATAAATTTCATTATTATTTTTTATTTTATTATTTCTGATCTGTCTGATCTCGTTTACACAGATATATATGTATAACAATATAAACAACATGCATACAACTAAAACATATTGTAATCGGTTATTCACACGAGGAAAAGTTATCTTAAAGTTTGTGTATTTAATTTAAACAGTCGACGATCTTAGACATTTGAAATGACTCACGTAAAAAGATCTTGGAAACAAAAGCTTTGATTCGCTTTTAGTACGGCATTGTTTAACGATAAAATTCGACGGGTTATAACGAGTACCACCATGGTTTGTCTACGGTGTTCGACGTAAACACATGGTTTGCTGAACATATTAAGTAGACGTGTGTATCTGTATAATTATGTGCATTATTTTATCATCTTTTTATACAAAAATAAAACACTCTATTTAACACATATGTAAATATTTTATGACTTAGAATTAAATTAGAGTAATGTAGGTATTTATTAGTCTGAATGTGTAAAGCATAGATAAACGCACCCACATCTACGTTTTATATATACATACATGTATACTATAGATGCGACAACGGCACAGACTCCAATATAATTTTTTTAAGTCTGTTAAAAATTATTTCTTACTTTTTAATTTAAAGTTGATTTTCCTTTTTGATTAAAATATAATTACGTATATTTCTAGTTAATGTGTTGGAACTCAAACTTTCTAGTATAACTTTCCGGTTCATATAATTTAATGTTAAAGTTGCGTTTCAACCTCACCTTAGGCAACGACACTAATACAAATGGGAGCAACGTGGTAGAGTTTATTTTAGGCTTCTGACTGTTACGGTAGACCACGAGTGCAGGCATGGGACAAAAAGGAATGCAGCTATATGCATGGTACCATTAGCAGTGTAGAATCTTTTAGCGCACAATTTCAAAGTCCCAAACGTGGGACATTAAAAGGAATGCCGCGATATGCATGGTAATATTAGCGGTATAGAATCTTCTAGCTTCAAAATTCAGTGCTACTAAAGGGATTCTCGAATCAAACACTCAACGCCAACTTTCCCTAGTCGAGAACTTACTACGTCAAATTGAACTCCGAAGTTCAATATTTACCACAAATGCTTGAAACTCTCTTCACATTTATGTATGACCCAGACGGTAGAAGGGAATTTCTGGCATTACGTTAGGTACTAGCTAAGTTTAATCATAGCTTCATATGTATGGCTACGTTGTCTTTACTTCGTGTGTTTACAACCTTCCCAAACTTTCTAAAAGCTCATAACTGATTTTGTAACTAAAGAGTACAAATATAGTCCCAATTATTATTATTAATTAAGATTAGACTAGAACTAATTTTTTAACTTGTAACTATAATGACCAATTCTTTTAGGTTTAACATTTTTTAGTACGCTGAGTGCGTTACAGTAATAGGTATAATAAAGTTTAAAAGCTTGTACCTGTAAGAACGTTTAAAGCAAATACCTAATAAATAGCAGGGTATATTTTGAATGTTTATGTTTAAAAACCAGGAAAAATTATAGAAGCCATAAACGAATTTTTCTTTGTCCGTTTGTGGTCATAAAAAAGCACACAAAGCGGATGGCTTTTTCATCTCTCTACAGAATATACCCCAAACAATATGAACTTTATTGAACTTTATGAAATATGGTCTTTTAATTCCAAAAAAAAAAACAAGAGAGTCCACGCTGTTACAATAAGAAACCTTACCTATTTAATTTGAAGGAGAACGCTTGCTAATAAAATTCGCAGGATATTAGGGTATCAAAATCACAACGCGGGAAAGGCAATAAATAGTCTCGGCGACCGCGATAACTAAAAAAACAAAAAGAACAACATAAAGTGACTCGCAAATTGGTGTATTGAAAAAAAAATAAAGACGCAGAAAGGAATTTTTTATCATTTTAAGTATCTTGAAAATTCATAATTTTATCTAAGCGACTAGGTAGGGTATCGAAGTAAGGCATCGGTACCAAATCTGTACAGAAGTATTCACTGACACTAAAGAGTGTAGAGTGGATAGATACAACGGCTATCGATATTTTAAACGTGATTGATATAGAAAAAAAAAATTAATTTTAATTAGTGAATTGTGTATTTTAGGCTATATATTATTTCAGTACTTCTTTCCTAAATAAATATATATCCTTGTAAAATAATAACGCTATAACGATATCGATCATGTTTAATTATCCTTCTACACTAAACATACTTAAAAATTGCAGGAATGCACGTATTTATTATTTTCCATAAACTAAATACATATCCGTTTTTAACAATATTGGAATTAAATGCAGTAATTTACACAACGTTTTTGTAAAAAAAACTTATGTATAATAAATAACTTTTGTAAAAAATTCTGGGTTGTAATTAAAAATATGTGGGTCGTCATTTAACATAAATTCAGTGAATTTATTTACAAAATAATTTAAATTGAATTAAAAAAATAAATTAAGAGTTGTTTCTGTTAAATTGTTGCAAAGCCGTAATCTTTATCAACTCATCGTTGTCGCACAGTTGGGCACAGGTCTCCTCTCGGAGGGAAAGGATTTAGGCAATAGGCCACCACGCTGACCAAGTGCGGGTTACGATACGATTCAAGATACTGTATTATTTACCCAAGTGAGAGGTATATAGGTAGGTCTCTGTCTCTATCTAAATAATATTTTTTTATTTATAATTTATGTAGTAAATATGCATACAGACATATAGGTAATTACGATCGTCCTTACCACTAGCCTGGATAAGCCTGGATTACGGAAAACTAAAAAGTGTGAAAAATAATTAATAATAAATAAAATTGATAAAGAAGAGTTAAATTGTCACAGATTACAAGAAGAAGGTCATTGTGTCTATGGCACAGACTACCAAAATTTTTTTTTGTCTGTATTAAATTATTTCATATTTACTTTGAATATTTAGTTTCATATTTAGTTTTCATTTATCTTTATTCATAGTTAAAGAAACTTTAATTTGTTGATTAAACAAACATATAGGTATATTTTATGTAAATGAAATCATTAAAAAAGTCATTAGAAATGCAATGAAAATTATGGTTTGCTTATTATAATCAGCTTAAAAACATATTTCTGGGTAAAAATAAATTTAAAGCCTTAATATTTTTAATTACTACGACATTTTAATATCGCATTTAAATTTTTAATAATATTCGTATTAAATCCCACCTCAACGAGAATAAATATTAAGAATTTTTACAACTGTACAAACATCAGGTACTCTTAGTTTACATGTACAGTTGTTATCAAGTTACATAATTCAATGTTATTATTACTGTACGTATTTAAGGTGACTATGCGATCGAGAAAGTACCACTGCTACACACATTTCTACTGTAATATTGCGTTCAGAAAAGTAAAGTATGGATTCATTCATTAATTTGTTCATTCGTTATGAATTAATATGCTCATGCATAAATACGTGGGTTCCGTCATAGTCCTCAGCAGTAGCATTGCATGGGTGTACGACCTCATATAACTCTTCGGTTCTATTTGAGGTTACATGTTGTGTCTATAGTTAGTATTGCACAGTCATAATCTACTTCTGTAACGTAGAAAAAATTATTATCAAATCAACACTTCTATTTTAACCGACTGTAAAGGTTATCAATTCGTCCGAATCTATTTTTTATGTATGCCTTTAACCTGTATAACCAGACAATTCTAATTGTTCACAGACATAGAGTATGCAACTACACAAAATGTTTAAGACATGCAAGGGACATCTATGGCAAGTTCCCTTTGTTTTCGTGTAGAGCTTATTCTTGACCTCTTTAACTATATATATCTGTGGTAGCAATTATAATATTTCGAACTCATTGTTCGTATAAACCGACCTCTCTATTAAGGTCGTATATGGACTCTAGCACCAACAAATGTAACAGTTACTTACTAATTGCATTGTTCATGAGGTATTGTCCACACTATGTTCCACTGATATTATATTCGCTTGATATTAGATTTTTTTTTATTTATATGTCATAAAAGAAAAATATTAGTATTTTTAGTATATGGGCATTCGTTCTTTTAGTTGTAGATTAGACAAAATTTTGATTTTCAGTGCGTTATCACTCAGTTGTCAGGTTTATATATCGGTAAACAAATACATATGTATTCTCATACACTTTTACATTGTTTATTATTGTCACAGATGCCGAATATCGCGTGTTTTTTAATTCGGGAGCGGTGAATATGTTGTGGCTATACCATTTGGTATATTTCCTCATTATAGCCATGGAAACATCTCGAACGCAGCACGTGAGCACGACCTTGTTTAACTGTCCTATTTAACTTTATTAGCGTATTGTTATCAGTGGATCAGCATTTTAAAGAGCGTCACAGATCCTAGATTATCCATTGTGGAAATTGCAGTTGCAATGCATTCTAACCATATAAAATTTGGCCTACAGCCAAATTAAAATTTGTCTTGCTTGATCAATAAATTCAATGCAAGTATTGTAAAACGATGGGGTTTATAAAGGACTGACCCAGTTATCCGAATGGCGAACACATTGTGAAGTGCTATTATGTTCTTTACAATAATTATTTAAGTGGTAGACTAGCGCGATCGGGGAGATACTACTGCCACGCCACAGTCATTTTACCATTGTTCAATAATATTATTGTGTTTCATGGTGAAAGATGAATACCGACAGCTGACGTGACCATATTAGTTCTTAAGTCTAGTAACGCGTCTATGCATAACCTCAAGAAGGACTTTTAAGTGAGTTGCGACGCTGTAGAAATTAATATCATTTCCAATTTCTAAAATAAAAATAAATCTTTAGGGTAATATCATTCAGACGACAGGTGTTCCTAACATTACAGGTTGAATACGAAAAAAATCCGGAAAATGTAAGCCGTACCTTTACAAACGACAGAGACTTCGTTGGATTTAAAAAAGGTTTACTTGTTACTATAATTTTTGTGCATATATTTATTTCCTGCAAATTTTTTTAAAAATATTACTATTATTAATCACTGCCTTATTTCCAGATGAAAAGCCATCGTTATACTCAGAATGGGCTCAATGGAGCGCATGCCAAGGCGGTCGTAAAACAAGAAGACGACATTGCATACGTCGACGAATTTGCGGG
>DWNH01001842.1:0-10682 GCA_018249895.1 Tiana niger | reverse complement strand
GTTTTTTAAGCATTTGAGCCGTAGTGTTTAATCCGTGGGAATATCTTAGCATCCTAGTTCCCGATTTGTAAAGATATACTATAGGTCGTAGCGCAATCGGATGCAGACACAAGAGAATTAGCCTTTCTAGTGAACGTCGGAACGGGCTGGTGCATCAGTAATGAAGTGAATCAGGAAAGAAAGTGTTTTGTCCACGCGATGTCATGATCGTGCCCCTATAATCTCAACCTCCAGAGGGTCGAGAGTTTCGTACTCTCGGGAGCTCTTGAGGTGAAAGTCGTCTGAAGCAAGCCGGGCAACGTCAGTCCTTAATTGCTGACAGGCGGAATTAGGTCACCAGTAGGCAGACCAGTATTTTGCCGTAGGACCTCTGCGCCTGTTTGTTTGTCGTGACTTATTTAGTAACAACATACTTAAAATCAACTACTATGTATATAAAGTGATATTTTGCTAAATTTAAATATATGCAGTTATCTTACTAATAAATAAAATTGGAGTACTCCATTTACTACTGTGTATTTAGACGTCATTTAAACATAATCCATTGTTTTTAGAATTTTTTATGTATGCATTAATTCAAAATTTTAAACAATTGTAGATGGTACAGGAACTCCAAAACCCTAATATCTTAAAGGCCATTTTAGTATAATGTTAGCGTGCGAACCCTAAAGGTGCTATTTTCGATTATATGAAACTGAGTGAACTATCTTCATCACATGAACAATATTTTCTGTTTAGAACTTTCTATTTTTATACTTGTCTACTCTAGTACTATTAAATAACTATTAAGTAACTATTTAATAATTAATTCAATTAATTAAACCCACGGGGAATAAAGGTCGCCTCTCAACGAGGAATAATGATCCGAAGACGACAGCGGAAAAACCGCTGAATTAAGAAAGTGCAGGACCGAACGATTAGCGCCAACTAGGGGAGGTCTATGTCCAACATCTGAAGACTGACTAGTTTGATCGCACTTTTTCTTAATTTTTTTCAATATGGGAGGTATTGACCCGTTATAAAATTATTTTATTTTGAAACTAAATATGATACAGTACCTAGTAAGTAAGGTTGTATTAGAAAGGTAAGAAAGACATTTGTCCCATTCTGATTGCGGTTTCATCGTACGTCATGAATTGTTTCCTTACTCTAGATCTTTGCTATTATTATACAAGTGACTAGACGAAGACAAAGAAAGTGGTTTATCGGTGCAGTTTGAATATAAAGCCGTCGTTGGCAGTAAGTCTGGAGGCGCAGGCGTAGAATGTACGTACACGCCGACTTCTGGAGCGTGGCACCGCAGTAGGATTACCGACAAATGCAGACGCTTACGAGCCCGCTAATTCAATTTTATTGTCAATATAAAACTTTTAAATCTCTCTTCTTTCCTTTTACCCGCTTAGAACACATATTGAACGGATTTTACTTGTACATTCTTAGATGTTCTTTCAGAGAAAAGCTATTGGTTTATATTCAACTGAAGCGCATTCTTCGTAAATTTTAATGTCTAGGTATAAATGCAGACTAACCTGTTCTACCGCTTGTTTGTGCTATATCGGTTGAGCGATAATAAATTGGGCGCCTGAAGAGTTCAATGGGAATATCGGAAAAGAGGCTCTAACAACCAATTAGAGGCTGTCAATTTTTTACACGGCTATTACTCAACACGAGAAGTCAACAAACGCTGTGATTGATAATCGTCAAGCATTAGTAAAAATTCGTAAAGATTCAAAGTACAGCTCAATTATTGACTTAGAGCAGTGGCGAAGTGTTAACGTTGTGGGAAAAGGTTTTTAAGCCCAATTTTCGTAACGACTAACTATCGGCAACATACATTATAATCAGAACCGCACTAAATCTAATAACGAGTACAATATATATTGACCTAAGCGCGTGTAGCAGATTTTGTTTTAGAATGCTTTCTTGATTTTCCTAAAGTAGGGTAACGCTTCAGCTTTAACGCTAAGTGGACCTTGGTGTGGTAAGCGTGGAAGCGCGGGCACTGTTTTGTTTGTAATACTCATTCTAACTTTCACTGCAATTCGCACCATAAAAGGATTAACTACTGAACTAAGCTGCTAACTCAATTTAATTCTCAAAACATTTTAGGTCAGCTTTCCGAGGTTTTTTTACTAGCGTACATGTAAAGCATACTATATACAATACATTGTTACACTTATATAAATTATTCAATATCGACATCATTAAGTACCTACATATATAACAAAACATTTTTCATCGGCTTTTGTTTTAGAAACCCTTTGTAATTTCAGGTTATAAAGTGGTCTTTTATTTCGGTCCGGCTAGGCGTAACTAAAAGTTTTTCTATAAACTAACTATCTATACTTACCAATAATTTCCAACAGCAGATAATTTTGTTTCATTTTACGGCAAACGTTTGTGTCAGAAGTTCGATGAAGTTCAAGACACACAGACTGGACATATTTTAAATAATAATAACTAAATACACACACATAGCCCCACAGTGGGATTTCAGGATTCTGTGTCGTGGGAACCATAAACACACATAATGACAATTAAACTAACACTAAGACCGAAAGCGGAAATCTAAATTTATCATTTAAACTTCTGCCTCGCGGGGAATCGAACCCAGAACCCTTCTAATGGTAGACCGGCATGGTAACCACTATACCACACGGGTCGTCATATTTGTGCAAATAAATGATTTTGGTTTTCACAATTCCGGTAAGTAAGTATCAATAATACTTTTGATTTAATGTAATGTAATTACGTAAGTATTAATAGCACTTTTGTAAAATAATTAATATGTTCAAAAATTTAAGCCATAAAAAAGTGCACTCCATGATGCTAAGCCATTCTAATATAGGATTCAAGTCAGTTACGTACGTTTAGCAGCCCAATGTTCAATTTCAGCAGTGGCTTCGGGGAGCCTTTGAAATCGGCACAGAATAGAGTACGGTCCGATTTGTTCTAGTTCTGACTGCGGCCAATCAAAGCTTTTTCAATTTTAGAATGCTGACGAACGAAACGTGAAACAACAGGCGCAATGAATCGGCCGATCGGTGTGAGCAATCGTTGCAGCCCACAGCTGCACGAGACCACGTTTTGTTTTACAAAATGTTGCTCTAAAAGCGACTTTAAATTCACGTTCTTCGCATTATCGATCACATACTTTAATCACGAAGTCCAATTACTTTTGTTTCACAGAATTGATGACTTTGGTTCATTGAAAATTTGCTGTTTGAGACAATGGAGGGATTATTACTTTGTAATGACTTTCGAGTACGTCGAAAGCATACATTAAACTCTTGTAATCTATTAGGCACATGTGAAGTTACGGACCGGCTTGAATAATTTAGGGTAAAAAATGACTCGTCTATATAATAAGGGACCTACGTAGTTTTCCGCAATCTTTCGTAACTCCTTCGTACATAGTTTTTTATTTTTTGTCAGTGATTTAAATATTATTCTCTCCTTATGTTTCTTCATTTATTTGTTTTATAAGGACTAAGACAATCTTTGTGATGAATTATTCTCACAGGCATTTCATAATGTCTTTTTTTTATTGAATAAAAGTAGGAGATTTAATAACAAGTTTATTTTGATTCATTTATTTATATATTATGAATTGGTGCACAAAAACGGACGAGTTTCTTCGTTTGACGACTTCTTAATCGTTCTTTGTTCTACCACCATTAAAGAAATTGCATGTCTTCCAACGTTTCAATATCCGTAAAAATCTGCGGGTCATCGATAAAATCCCAATGTGCAATAAATCTGTTACAAATTTCGGACAAACGTAACTCCCAAATAAGTTTATTTTTACGACTGTTATAACGACTTTGGTTAAGATTGCTGATAAAACTCTTAAGCCCAATTGTCTTATCTGAGGCCGAAGATGTTCAGGTTTTGCTTTGCAAAAGTTATAGGTACCCCTTGTCAGTTAGTGAAATATGTTGTATGTTCTATAAGTATGTCTGTAAGAAAGAAAGTCAGGATATCTGACTGATTGATGCGTCATTAATTTGATCCTATAAAGTACCTATGCAATAATTTAACAAGGAGTTTGCAAAATTTAATAAGTACCTACGTGGCAAAAAAAAACTTTCTTCGTGTTTTTTTACCCCCTTCAAACACACTTTATGGTTTGTAGGTTGGTTCCACAGGGCCAAGGGGACTTTATACTTCCGAAACTTTTACCGCTGCACAAGAAGACGTGTTCAAGCTGACGGAATGGAAATAACAAGGCATTATCATCAATGGTGATTACCTCACACGCCTTCGATTTGCTGATGATATTAACGGAGTCGCTGAATGAACCGTTGAATTCAAAGGGCTCAGGAGCAGGGGGTGTGGCGCCTACTAGAGGAACCCTATGTCCAGTAGTGGGCAACTAAAGGCTGATAGATGGATGGATAGGTAGGGTCCCTAAAAGTCTCATTTTTACCATTGAACAATCATAACATTTTCCAGTCGGTTTAAGGCGAAGATTAGACCGAAAGTTTGACCGATTATACTGATTAAACTTACTTATTTAATAACGGCCCTTTAATATGTAAATGGGTTCTGAACTACAATAATATGATATTTTAAGCAAAGTTATCAAATAACAACTAGTGGTCGCTCATTGGTCGAAATTCGACCGTAATTCACTAAAACAGAAAAACATAAAATCGTACATTTAATTATTTGCCGTCACTTAACGTTTCATTTATCATTTACATATAAAACGATGGATTTAGGCGAATTCTGAGACTTACCGAAAATTTAATGTATACGTAACATATAGGTATATTAAACACACATTTTAGCTTTTTGCACATAAACAAAGGATCCGAAACTAAGCTTTCATAACGGCACTTATAGTTTTTAACTCCAAAACTAAATGATTGATTAAAGAAGCTCACGGTTCCACAAAAAGCTGAAGTTACACAACGAAGTGGTTTCTGAAGACTTTTTAATTTAGACACTTTATACCAATTAAGTGATTAAGGCTTTTAAAACTTGGGGACTGTTAAATCCCTCCCTAGTTTTATCTACTATCGTTTAAAGTGACAAATTACGGGTCGCTGAAGCAAATGTCGACGGTCAGCTATTTGTTGGAACCTTGTTAAAAATAACAAAGTCAGAACTTTTTATAGCTACTAGAAAAATGTTGGGGAATAAGAATATTTAAGTTCATAAAGAAGTCTATTGTTATTTATGTTGAACTGTAATAAAAGAAATGAATCAATGAATTTGTTCATTGTAGTATTATTCTGCGTACTATTTCTACTTACTAATAGGTACTTATTATAAATTGTGGTTAAGTTTTCATTTGGTTATGAAAAAGCAAGTTTTTACACATTCCACAGATAGTCGATATGGCATAAGAAGTCTAGTTTACAGTCAACATAGGAAGGCGGTGACTGCGCGGCCCAGTTCGATATAAGTTTAATAGAAAGCGTTCAATAGGGAAACTTTGACCAGTAACGAAGTTTCCTCACATCGTAGCTCGTGGAAAAATAAAATAAAACAACTGATATACATATATAACGTATCTGTTCATTTATTATATTATTTTAATGTAGTAGATAACTTAGATTAGGCGTTTATACTAACCTGAAATATAGACTTCTATAATATAAGATTTTTATCTTTATGCTCAAATGAAGAAATGACGTACACGAAATTTATTAACACTTTATTTAAATAAAAATCTTTATATGTACTAATTTACATGTGCCCCAGTGCCTACTACATAAACTAAATACTAGTGACTACTAAATAAACTAAACTGCTGTTGTGACTAAAATGCAACTAAATAAAATATATATTTAATAACGAAGAGGGAGAAGATTGTATCTTCGAAAGTTATCTACAGTTTTCCCCAAGTACATTAGGTACGGACTTACAAAATCCAAAGGAAACGTGGAAAGTAAGCGGAGCCAAAATGAAATTAAGGTTGTACGGAGGTCCAAGTAATAATTAGACAAGACGATTGAGCAGGTAAATATTGTCGATTCGCAACACGCGCGGCAAGGCGCACGGAGCGGCCCAATCGGCTCCGGCTACCAAATAAGATCACTTAAATTCTGCTACCGTACCTTCATCGCCCAGATAGCAGGCACTACCAGTTAGTTCAGTTACGTATATGAACCCCACACATAGCAATTACACAAAAGAAACTGTACTGAAGAAAACGTTTAAACATTGCCTTCTTGGCTATTAGATCCTGCCGAATAAACTGGGAATTACTTAAATTTACCGTAATACTAGCTGCGTTATTATGTTTAGTGCCCGTTTGGGCAAAGGAGTCCCAATTTACGTCGTTTATGTTGAGTTTACTAAGGTCCCGGGTACATGTTTAGTTTTTCATGGAACTCAAAGGACTGTTTGATGTTGAACTTTATACTTCCCGTAATTAAATATATTTACCCCTAACTGTAGTGACGGTGGATTGCCTTTTGTGAGCACAAGCATGTAATAATAAAATAATATTTTCTCTCAACTCAAAAGAACAACCAGCCAAGAACGAGCTGGAGTATGTCTATGCGAAGTAATCGGTAATATTCCCTAAAATGTAATGTTAGTTTCGTCTGTACCTACGTTATAAAATCTCTCTGATTTGTATCATAGTTATTTCCTTGTGTTCAAGGAGTTTATTTAATGCATATTGTTTTACTTTATTTTGAGTATAATTTTCTAAACATTTATTTGAAACAATCGTTCAAATGCTTATATGTAATTGGTTAAACATGAGTTAACACCATAATCAGATATACAAACATACCACAACTTCTCAACATACCTTCTTATGGAATCGTAAGCTAAACCTATTAATAGAAGACAAGCCAACGTTCAGGTAAAACGAACTACTTTTATCTCTTACAAATAATATGCTAATGACCTGAAACAGATAAGTCAAATAATTATATGGGTGCTAGCAAATCATGAGTCGAGAATCTTAGTTTCCTGATATAGCAACCCATCTGTTACCATCATGTTATCACCTGACTTCGGTTGGGTACTATGAAATTTATTTTGATTTCCTTAGCTTTAAATTAATTTGTATGCTTATTTAGTATAAAAACTAGGCCTATTTAAATTTATTACTAGACAAAGCAGGCAGATAACGTCATATAAACTAGTTCTTATATAGATAAAAAGAAACGATACGGCAAATGGTCTCATCCGACACTCTCATCTGATCGATTTAGTTACTCGTGCTCACATCTTGTTAAGTTAAAGAGGGTTGAACGAAAAGAATTTAAGAGCTTAAAGTCTTAGAAGCTAATTCAGTGGGAAATGCTGAACCTTTGTAAAGTATTCACCGCAGTTCTCTTGGCAGACAACTTAGCAGTTTATTGTTTGACGCTTAAATTAAAAAAGTTTTTTAACTTAATTATCGCTTATCATACAAATAAAATGAATTACCTATTTAATGTGTCTTGGCTATGCTTATCAGAATCAAATAAACGTCTTCTATATATTATCTCTGTATAATCGTAGCAAAGGAAGTTGTGATGTTATGTACAAAGTATTCAACACAATTATCACATAGACTAATGTAACTTCGTACCCGTTATACAATTCTGGTACTTGGCGAAAAATGTATAAAATATTTTGTACCTACTTTAAAGCTAATAGAAGAATTAATTAATTGCTTGTAATTAATAAAATGCCATAAAATGAAAAAAAAACGACTTTCGCATTACTAATAAAGTTTAATAAAGTTTGTTATATATGTATATACTGCGCTTTTTATTGAAAAAGATTATCACACACTATTAACAATAATTAAAAAATGTAAAATATATTAAAGTATAATAGCCGAAAATGTTTTAATTGCTTTAAATGTTTTAATTGCTTAATATAATCTTATTGATCTGTTGTCCTAAATCCTAAAAAATCTTCTCTTCAAATTAAGCTGAATGCCATTTTTAGATTCAGTAATGATTCGGTGCGCAAACTCGGGCTCGGTGCCAGGCCCGCCAGGAAAGACTTCGTAGCGTCGCAAAATATTTGATAGAGTAGTTTTCATAGCTATCCACGCGTATCTGAAACCTAAAAAGACATAACTGTTTAAGCTATATACAACCAATAACAGACGGATGGATAGACAATTACGAATAAAAATATATATCGTGTTTCTATTTTTAATTGTAGTTGTCTATCCTTTAGCCGCAGTCTCCCTTGATGGCAATTAACGATAAATGCACCCTACAAAGATGCAAGCTTGTATGGTGGTTATTCCCTCTTGCATGCATTATTGTGTAAGGATATTTAAATACTGATATTTAAACAGTAATATATTCAAGACGGAATAACCATCAATTATCTGTAATCTGTGGTCGAGACGTTTCTACACCTGTAGTTATATACATACATATACGAACTTTGCCAGTTTGTATTGTCACGCACCCTACAAAGTAGCAAGTTAAAACACTTTAGTACATATATAGGTACTATTTAAGATACTAACACCGAAGTTAATTAAATACAAGGCGACTATCTTAGTCCTCAGAAGTTGCAACGCATCTATTTGCGATCACAGGAAGGACTAAGGAACTGCCTGAAGATGCAGGTGGATGCACCTGGGTTGCAGTGACCACTTAACACCAGGTGGCATACTAGCTCGTTTGTTACTTTTATTAAATAAAAAAAAGACATTTATAGCCAAAGAAATAATAGTGTAGTAAATAAAATAAATAGATTTTATTTTGTATTTCAAGTCACTTTCTGCATGAATAAACAGAGGTTATGTGTTTTATCTTGTTTTTAAGCAACGACATAAACAGATTATGATTATCTGATAAGGCAGGTAAAACATAATAAATAGTAATGTATATCATGTGTATTTATGAATGAAAATATAATTGTATATCTTACCTATACAGTTTCTTGGACCTGCACTAAAAGGTACGAAAGCGAACGTGTGCATAGTGTTATAAAATCTCTCTGGGTAATATTTCTCTGGTTCTGGAAATATCTTTGGATCACGGAACATTGCTTCATAGAAGACGATAACTGAAGTTCCGGCCGGAGCGACTCGACCGTCTGAAATAATTTGCAAATGAGGTTTAGCATTTCAGCGTCCAGAATACTGATTTGTGCTACCTATAATATGTTATTACGAGTACTTCCTAATACTAAAGTACTTTAAGATGTGCTTATATTACGTTTGGTTTGATACGAATAAAAACCTTAGAATTGCTCTAATAGGTCATAAAAAATTTAAATGGTTGTCTAAACAACTTTGAATAGTTTTACCAAACTATATATATTATTTTATACTTGGATATGTATACTATAATGTACCGATTTTGGTAAGCAAATGTTATTCAACTTTGTCATTCAACTTATTCTACCCCGTGACAGCATTGTTTCATAATTCTCTAATACCTGTATATATGTTCCAAGATACTCTAAATAGCCAAAATCAGTTCAATAGATTGTGCATAGCCCTATATATATATAACATTTCCGTATATAAGAAGTGTTTTAACTTAGTAAAAATCTTTGTAACGACAGACGATTTAAGAGTGAAGTATCACTGACATACCCAATTTTAATTTACTGTGTTTCGGAAGCAGGGTATGGTTGCTGGAGTACACTAAACACGAACTGCAGTACTTGAGATACACTAAATACGAAGCTACAATCTTAGTACTCAGAAGTAGCAATGCATCTATTTAAAATCTCAGGTAGGACTAAAATACTGCCTGAGGTTGCATATTGAAGTCCATGACCACTTAACACCAAGAGGCCTGCATGCTCGTTTGCTAATTTTAGTCAATTAAAAAAAAGATGTGACGTTTGAAAATCACAAATGTAGCATTAAAGCTGGAGTATCCGGAGGTGTAAAGAATATTGCGGAAAGTAAAATGAGACCTGTGTTCCATTACTAGCGTCGCCGCTGTTCACTCGGAAAGCATTTTCACGATTTCATGTGGGATACGAGTACATAATGTTTTTGTGTGATGTGTGACAATAGTGGTGTTTATGAAAACGCGTTCTCCAAAATAATCAACATAATAGACAAGTACCTACGGACGTTGTCCGTTCTCGTCCCAATTCATTTAAACGTTCATTTTGCGTTGTCAAAACTGATTACGTTTTTTGAGTTTGTAACGAAATTACCTTTAAGTGTGAGGTCATTTTGCAGTCGTCTTCCTATTTTTGTGACGGTCGGAATAACACGTATACTCTCTTTGATGACGGCTTCTAGGTATTTCATTTGGCTGAGCTCCTGCGTCGTTGGTTTTTTCGACGAGTCGTTATTGAATATTGTTTGTTGCTCTTCGAGAACTTTGTGTTGTATTTCTGGGTATTTGGCCAAGCAGTACAATGTGTGACTTATTGTCATCGTAGTGGTGTAGTGTCCCTTAAAAGTCAGATATGGTTAAATCAATAATATACGATGTTATGACAGAAGATGATGAGATATGATGTTAAGATAGAAAGATGTTAAGACGAAAGATAAATGCAGAATAATGATTTATAAATTTTCAATCCGTTTTGTACTTATAGATACTGTTTTTATGTACATATTTATGTTTTTACCCATTTGGTTCATATCAGTTCTTCAATTTAAGTGTTGAGAATATAAAAAAATATGAAATATACATTATACATTAATATTAAATAATAATAATGCTTCACACTCATAGCCCCACACTAAGATTCTAGGATCTTGTGTCGTGGGTACCATGGACACA
>DWNH01001841.1:0-10682 GCA_018249895.1 Tiana niger | reverse complement strand
AAGTAAAATGTTTGTAGCGGGAAATATCAGGTTTTGGTAAAAATGTAGGAAGGTATACGTTTCAGCATGCAAACAAGTTTGCACAAAACCTGTGGGTAATAATCCACAAACCACCCAATTTGAATCAAATATAGTTTAATTACTTTTTATCCAAATGAAGTTTAATAGAATAGGGTATTTACAGACAAACATTTTACACGCCACACCTATGGTTTTCCTTTCAGAAATGTAGTAGTTAATAAAATATTTTATAAAACACATTTAATTATTTAATCTTTTTAACTTTGACCTGAATGACATTTCCGACTCGCATCCCATTTACACTAGTATTGGTGAGTTATTTCTTCAATTTCAAAAACGTTCACTTTTATATAATATTACAATAAGTATGTGCTAGAACTTTGTTAAAGCACTATATCCGAGAAAAGTCTTGGGATCTTTTAATTAGTATAGCAGCGGTCTATTGATGAAGATGTAAAACCCATTTATCGTTGATCTTCAAGAATACTGTTTACGATTCAAGATGAAGATGGAACTTCATTAATTTATACATAAAAATCGTAAATTATTAATTTCACTTAATTTAATTATTTATTTAACATTCAAATAAAATCGAAGATGTTTATAACCATGCAAGGAAAAGTGACATTTAATATTAGAACTTTTGATACCTTTCAAATATAATTTATATAGATTGCTTGAGGAAAAATATTAGGTTCAGATATTTTATTTGCTAGTTACGAAATATATATGGTAGAACAAATATTGTATTTTTTTAAACTACACCATAAACTTCTACACGTGCATTTCGCACATCTTCTTTTCATAGATTCAAGAAAAGGCTAACACGGCCCGGCCTAGAATTACCTTGGAAATTAAATAATAAGACAATAAAAATCAACGAAGTGAATTTTCTAGCCGATAAAATGACTACTCCGATAGCAAGAATGTAATGTGTATGTGATGTTAGCCAATGATTAATATGATTATATAAATAACAAACTAAACGAATGAATCTCTAATGTTATGTAGGGCCATCGTATGAAACATACACGCATCCAATATGAATTTTGTCAAACAGATGTTATTGAAGATTGTGATGATGTAGTAAGACAGAGGACGTAGATACTGAAGACACAGAATAGTAATGTCGTCACATCTAAGCGAGCGATCTATATAATATTATAAGGAATCTCACAACATAAAACTTGCTGCTATTCTAAAACAGACTGCGTCGAATAATTACAATAAGCCTGTTGATAATAAATTTAAATTAGACATAAAAAATATATAAATCAATATAATGGAAACAATTTCTGCAATCGAATAAAAATTGGCACAATAAAATTTCAAAACATCATTAATTTAATTGCAATATATTATTTATTTAATAAAATTATATAATTAATGAACGGTAATAAAGACACGATTTTCCATAATATGCGAGTGTAACTAGTGAAAAAAAATTATAATGAATGTTATTTGAGACAGCGACCAGAAACGGCAACTTCTATTCTTTGATAACGTTTAAGGATGCAAATAAACAAAATGTGTTGTTCATCTGTTCAAAATTAAAGTTTAAGATAAAAATAGTATAATTATCTTTCTTTTCACTATTAAATTGCACATAATAATCGTGTGGCTGTCACAAAAGAACATAAACAATTATGTGTTAATGTGGGGTGTGTTATATTAGTATGGACTGACCGTTAAGCGACGCGAGCCCGTCGTCGTGGCCGGCGTGATCCTCGGCCGCGTATTGGGACTCGCGGAACGAACTGCAGGACGACAGCAGGCTGCCGAACAACACTGCACTGCATACAAAGGCTTCGCTTACCTAGTCTAGTCAGCGAATCCTTCACTAACAAACCCTTACAATTGTACTATACGTAACAGAGTTAAACTTGAACAGCGAAGCTAACAGATCTTTTATTTAAATTTTAGTATCACAATTTTAAATTATATTGTGAGTATTTATTACCTTAAATAATAATGGTAATAAATACTCACGATATGAAAATTATTTATTGTCTTTTATATTACGTGTATTGTAAAATTGAATTATTCGTATTGCACTTATTATTGCCGCAGATCATTGGAGGGTACAAAAAGCTCTGTTACCTTTTAGGAATAAAGACAAAATTTTATTACCATTTTCCCTTAAATTATTAAATTGAATCGAATAAAAAATTACAATAATAAGTACTGCTGACAATTAGATAACAAAGTATTTTTAGTCCCATTATTAGCCTATTCTATGACCAAAACCTATCAAATATTGTAAATAAATAAATCGTCCCTAAACATGAACACATAAAACAGCTTTTTTAAAACGTCTTCTCTTTATTACTACTTTCACGGTTTTCCAATGGTGCTTGAATATTGTTAAGTTTGGTGATGATAATTAGTTACCGCAATTCCAGCATGTTAACACAGTTACATTATATAATTTAT
Organism: Tiana niger; assembly: GCA_018249895.1. NCBI lineage: Eukaryota > Metazoa > Arthropoda > Insecta > Lepidoptera > Hesperiidae > Tiana > Tiana niger. Next base: position 8,228 of record DWNH01001841.1, on the reverse strand, counting down.
AAATCCATGCATAAACACGGTAAATGTAATGTAATGACGCCTACACGAAGCACTTGAATTGCTCAATATTATTTAGACGTTTCAATTATGTGATATGATTTATAATTTTAATGTGAATCAGGTATCCTGGATCATATAATTTAGATAATGTAAAAGTTTTACTAATTCAAATCTCATAGTATTGGTGTTCGGTAGCGGTGCCACTTCGTTAGTAGTGATATTAGCTTCGCACCACACTAAAATAGAAATTTGACGTAACAAGTCACAAATCTAACATGGCATGTATTTAGTTTTAACAACAAAATGTAATATTGCCCGATATGTGCATTTTCGATCGCCAGTTTTTATAACGCTAACGTGATGAGTATTTGAACAACGTTCTCTTCATGGGTAGACACTGCTGAGTCTATTAGGTCAAAGACGTGTCCGACTTTAACTTGGCTACAATTATTAGTGACTTTATGGAAGCGGGGCTTTTTGAAACGATCAGATCCTGTCAACCATAATTTGTTGGAGGAGAGGACAGGAAGAGGAGGTGGTGAAGATAATAGTGGTGATACCTAGTGCGCTTGGGAGGGGTGGGTGCCTGCTTGCCGCGGCGGTTGGTGGGGCGGCGCATCTGCACGCCGCGGTCGCCACGGTCGCCGCGGTCACCGCGGTCGCCGCACGCCACGCCACCCTTCTTCTGAGACATCTGCGGCGTCGAGCACACGCCCTCCTGTAACTGCTTCTCCACCTCTGTCAATTGACAAACAATAAAAACATACATTTAACTGACGACATCACTTGATCACATATTGTTCAAAAAATAGTATTTCGGCAGAATGTAGATTAAGTCGGGGATAATGTGTGAGTTGATGCACAATCCCTAATGCATATTGCAAAGTTCATTGAGGATGTTATGAATAGATCCCAGACATGCAGTTTTTCTCTGAATTTATTCTTAGTAGTGAAAACTGCTTGTAATACATACATGCACATAACTTCGATATACAAATATGTCTTTTGGCAAATTTTGTTTGAACTTACTCAATGGACTTCTACCGTGAATAGAATAATCATAAATGGACTGCTGCTTAATGAATGGCTTTTCTTTTGTTTTGATAACATAAAAACTTCTCAATGTAAGGTAACTAGTGGTTAGAGATAGCTAACATATTTAACCCCAAGTCATCTTACAATTCGTTTATTAATAATGGGCTATCGTTAAAATACCTTCAGTGATGGAGTTGTCTTGAAACATATGTTCAAGCGCGTGATGGATCTCGCGAAAGGTGGGGCGGTCACCGGCGTTCCACTGCCAGCAGCCGCGCATCAGCTCGTACACCGCGGCCGGGCATCCGGGGGGACACTCCATGCGGTACCCCTGGAGAAAGTGTGTTACAATTTGCACAAAAATAATTTAAATGGAAAGGAACATATGAGTCATGTTAAAGCAAAACCAGCAAGATCCATTCACATAAAATTCTAGTAATTCAAAGAATACTGTTATTATCGTAGATTGAGTTATTTTTATATGAGTAATATATAATTAATGACATATATAATTCATGAATTATATTTAATTAATATAAGTCATTAATATGGTTGAGAAATATCTTATTCATTGATCGCGAACAAACAGTCACTTTGACAAAAAAATGTATGTTGCTGGTTTTGCTTTTACATGACTCATATTATTCCATTTGTATCGTGACTTTATTTATACTATTTGAAGTAATAGGTAAAGTGTGAGAATAGTAGGTAAAATAATATATCATATCAATATAAGCACCAAAATAGTAACATCTCCATGACAGACAACACCAGACCTCTCCACTAAGAGATTTATAATACGGGACCCCGACGTCAACACAACTAAATTATAAGACAACATGGTATGAGTCCCTTCTCTCTTTTATAATACAAAGGGTCCGACCGGCGACAAGCTCTATTGATGATATCCTGCGCAATTTACCGTGTTAAGATACATACGTAAATGTCAATTTAACACAATAACTTAATAAACTGCGTCCATAAAAATAAAATGTAAAACGAGTGTGCGCCTGGGTCATATCAGCATTATTTAAGTTATAATATGAGTATGTCAGTTATGGGCCATTCGATGTTCCAGTAACATATAACACAATGAAAGGAAGACGTCCGAATGGCATTCAATGAAGAACGCAGCACCGTTATTCTCTATTTAATTAACAATAACAATGTATTTGTGTACAAATAGAACGCGGATTAGTATATGCGGAACGGGGCACACGTTATCAACAAACAACCGACCACATGTAAATACCTGATGATCTTTTATATACATGATGCTATATAAACTTTGCACCTTATTGAACAATTTCAAAATTCCTATAGAAGCGAATTTTGAAATTGTTTGAATTGAATAGGACTTCTAAAGAATTTCCTAAATTAATCTTTCATGTATAATTATAAAAAATTCACGGCCTTTTATCTAAGACTGCAAAATTTTATAAAATAATTGTTATTCACGATGAGTGTATGTAAAAATGTGAATCAACAAAGTAATATTTAATAACCGTGCATTGTAAGAACACCCCGTATACACGTAACCGTGATGCATTTACCAAAACACAAGGCATTGTTTGACGCACGAGTATAAACCGAGGTTCGTAAGCCGATCAGCGCAGTGTGAACTGGTACTTTCGTTAGAGCACCTCATCTATTAGCCGTGACGCTACTTCACCTCACCTCTCGACACCATGCTGGCTTTAAAGAACACCTTTATTTATCTCTTGCTCGTATCAGTTGCCGTTATCGGTAAGTAGATCATTAACAAGTCAAATTGAAATTTCTATTTTATATTTTCACCATATTTTATTTTCAATTATCCATGATCCATGATCCACAGGTAAACATAAAAAAGCCAAAACCAAGAAATTCGTGTCGCCCACTACAAAAGGAATTCAGTGTTACAATTGTCTATCATTCGACCACCCTGGCTGCTGGGATCCCGACCATCCAGATTACACTAACGTTACAGTAAGTACAATTTTTTACAGACTATTTTCTTTCTATGCTATAACATAATTCAAAAGGCACTTTGTGTGTCCATTCAGTAATTTTGTATAAAACTCGATGATGAATAATTTCGAAATTGTCTGTATATTCGGGCCTCACGTGAACACCTGTAGACGGGTTTCATCGATACTTATTAATCTAATTTCTTATACCATCGATCAAAATACAGGATACTCTAAATCCCGGAACATGAAAGTATTAGTTAGAAAAGTAGGTTCAAAATATATGTGTGGATGACTTTTAAATTTTCCGATTGCTACGCGAACTGACCCGCGCGCACCATCTATTTTAAAATAAATAAAACACAATCCAAAATAGGGCAATTAATTTCGTTTCTAGATATTAATTCATCCAAAAAAAAACTAGTGTAACGGCGATCTGGTCTCGATTAGTCTTGACAAGTCTATTAAAAAAAAAATCAGTTTAAAGACTAATCTAATGTGGATTTTCCCAAATTGAAAATTCTTACAAGATTTATTTAAAAACAGAACTTTTAACTGTATTAGTATTGTTGACGCCGCAGTAATCTAGCTTTTAAATAAGATAGAAAACAAACTTAATTAAAGACTAATGTAAACAATTACCGTCTAATGGTCACAGGTCCCTAATATCGATTGCTACATTCCGGGAATGGAATTCCTATGCATAGTCATTACATCGGAATCTGCTAAGCTCGGTAAGTATTACACTATACTTTATACATATATATATATATATATATATATACCTAGATGAAATCTTCAGTAACATGTATGTACATAATTAATAAAACTAGATATTTCGTGCAATAATTATTAAATTATGAAATTTCTTGTCAAATGTCTACATACGTCTACAGACGATATTTTAAAAACACATGTTCGATTCCACTTAATTGCTAGGCAGTATACTATTTAAGCAACTATCCATTATAAGATAATGTTTTGTCTACGCAAGCCTACACAAGCATTAGTTCGTATTAGAAACATTAGAACTTTAATGTGTAAATGATTAAGTTACCTACCTAGATAGATGGATAATTTACTCTAGTATTCAATAAATTACGAAAACAATTACAGCGCAACGTAGTCTTTGTAAGAACAGTTATCTTTCGAGTATTTTTGGAAAGAAAGAGTAGGCCGGATTAAAGATATAGTGAGAATATCATCCTCGGGGTTGAGAATCGAGTGGTCTTAGGAAAACAAGAGTTCAAGTAACTTAGGTCAAGTAAGAGAAGAAATAAGCCATACAAATGAGGGAATTTTAATATTTATGACAGTCTTTCATTTTAATTTGTTTAAATAAATTAATATTTTGAGCTTGAAATTAAATTATTATTGTTAAAACTGACAATCAAAATAATTTAAATCAAAACACAAGGTCACTTCTTTAGATATGAATAATTTAATCGCCATATAAAAAATTAAACGGCATACACGTCTTTTTCAGTGGAAACAAGTCAAGAGATCGGTCCGGTTAGAGCACGAACCTGTGTGCCTGCCAAGGACTTCTCTAAGAAAACGGTCTCATACTCTATGTGCAGCAAGCTGAGTAAAGAGCTGTCCGCATCAGAGATTTTTTCACGTATAGCCGTAAGCCGACCTCAGTGCACCCTATGCAAGAAACATCTCTGCACTGACGCATGGCATTGTTAAGTTATTAAAACACAATACATAATAGTCGTAAACGTATTTGTTTAAACAGGTATACAACAAACTTTTATATGAAACTCTTAATAGTACGTTTATTGTCATACAACGTAGTAGGTGTAAAATGTTAAATACGTAATGAGAAAATCCATGGCGTAATTGACGTGTAAACGGTCTGTTTTCCATTTTGTTATCGCGATATTTGATTCTGAGCCGCAGGAACATGGGGCTTACATAACATGTTTAATAAACTACATGAGCAATATTCACACAAAATGCAATAAGCTTGTTGTTTTAATGCTAACCTCTTGTGGAGCTAAAAGAAACTGTTATTACAATTGCGCGGAAATACGCCTTGGTGGGTGTTTGTTTTGTTTGTATGTTATATGCGTTTAATTAAATATACTTTTGAGTTTATATTTTTAGTTTTCTTACTAAACCACTCTATTTGTAACTGCATTATTCATTTAGGTACATTTTTGTTTTTAGTATGCTGTAGTACCTATAGTAGTTCTATAGTTATCTTTTAACAATATATGTATATTATATTATATTAAGATTGTGAAAATGAAAATTAAATGAAAATTTAACTAAAGTGAGAGAGGTAAAGGTTTCGGGCAGAAGGTTATATATGAAGGTTGTTATCATCTTGCTGGATAACTAAAAATTGTTTGGGCTTCAGACAATAAACATCAATTTAAATGTACTAGTCGCACTAACTAGATATATCACTTAGGATATAGCATCCACCTGAGCTGTGTTTACCTAGGTAGGTATATAGGTAGGTATACGAGATATCTGGTCAACCAATCACATCAGGTTTATAGTATCTGAGAGCTTTCCACATGATTGATTACCTCAGTGAGTGATCACAGAACTGATACCATCTTAAACGTTAAATCGACGCACAACCTCTCTGAATCCGATTTTATGTGCTACGTTATGAATATACATTACCAGGTTTGATTTAAATATATTAAGGAGGTGGTGAAGTAAAAGCATTAAACAGAAGTTACGTCAAATGACAGTACTCTCTATAGTCCCTGAAAGTTTCATTATCAATCAGTTCTGCGGTTTCGGAGAATACTCGCAACAATAAAAAAAATAACGACTGATACAAAATTTCCAAAAAACTGATTTTTGGGTGTTTTGTACAAATCATATTTCCAAATTATTTATTGATAAAACTATTTTTAACTGTCGCTTAAAATTTTTAATTCTTCTGAAAGTCAGGTTTCTTCTAAAAGGACACACAAAGGACAACTTTACAAACTCAATATACTCAGATACCAACCATACACACACATACACGCTTTCGTATACCTTAAAACTAACAAATAGATAATTAATAAATATTAATACATACTAAACAAGATTCACTTCCCAATGCATATTAAATGCAAACATTTGAAATGCTACCGTCGAAGGCCACCCAACCTTATAATAAAAACGTAGCATATTCAAAGCACGCTAAAACAATAGGGTCAAGATGACACTATGCCATTGTATCGATCGTATCAAAATGGAGACGGTAGATAAAAACATTGGGCAAAGTTGTAAAACCTGAAGTAATAACATTAATAGAGCATTTTGCTCTATGCTTTACGATTGTACTATGAGAAAGAATAGGCGCATTCAGATAGTACATTCAATACGTTGCTGAAGAGTGTATCCGCCACTTTTCTATTCAAATGCTACGTTATTGTTCTGAAGTTCGTATTAACTGCGTTGATGGCGCTGGCATAATCCTCTGTCGTAATATCAGCTACGGTATTTATATGCAGTTGTCTGTTTATAATATAAAGTACATTGAATGTCATCCATCAAGAAACACATATGAGTTATAAAATCTTTAGAACAAATGTTTATTTTGATGAAAATACTTTTCTTTTATTTTGACTCAATTTAGTTATAAAGCAACGTTTCCAAGACTCAATTTATGTCTCTCTTGAATCGTGTCAGGCACAAGAAGTGTAAATCGCTATTCTATTCTATTAATTAAAATATAATGATGATGTATTATACACCTTAACTTATAACTAATTTAGTGTAAATTAATTAAAACTTTCATTACTGGGCATTCATAAGTTTATTTTCATAAATCTATCTGAGAATTCTTACTAATTTTCCTAAAGTAAGTTTTTACTGGACTAACGTTTTATTGTTTAAGATTATTATTATCACTTCCATTATTCTTGAGATTTTAGATCATTAGTAAATTAGCTGACTACTGTCCCACCCCGACCATATATATATATCATAATCATATAAGCCTTGTCTGAGATTAGATAACCTATAAATGGTTTAAATTAAACTACGGGAAACCTGAGCAATCTATGATCTACGTCCAAATTACCTTCTCCAGCATGTGATAGACGTCAGCGAGGTCGACGCCCGGGTATGGCGACATGCCGTACGTTGCGATCTCCCAGAGCAATATACCGAACGCCCACACGTCCGACTTCGTGCTGAAGGTGTTGTAGGCGAGCCCCTCGGGCGCCGTCCACTTGATGGGGAACTTGGCGCCAGCGTGCGCGGTGTACGTGTCGTCGCGCATCAGCCGCGCCAGACCGAAGTCAGCTACCTTCACCAGGTGATTCTCTCCGACGAGACAGTTGCGAGCGGCCAGGTCTCTGTTCGAATTATAGCTTATTTAAAAAAACAGTCTGGTCTATGTTCGAATATTAGTTCTTTTTTATGAACTCGTAATTTCATCTCTCGATTGTTCTTTAGATAGGGTAGTATACTCTGCTAATATTAGTATATTTCATAGTATTAGCTCTCATCTTATAAGGTTAAAGCAGTTTTTATTTATAATTTTATCTCTTAGTGGCTCCCTAGGTACTACCCTACTCCCCTGTTCTATATTAGTATAAGCTCTGATATTAAAGCAATTTTTATTTATCAAGAGAAACTTTATTACGTTTGATTAAAGATTTTAATTTTTAAAAGAAATAATAAACCTAAAACTACACTTGCACTAAAGAATCCAGACGAAACATATTGCGAAGAAAACGACACTCCACGACAAGCATACCTGTGAATGAACGAGCGACTCTCCAGGTAGCTCATGCCAGACGCAATCTGGGTTGCCATGTACATGAGCACCACGGCGTCGATGTGCTCCCGGTTGCCAGTGCGCAGGTAGTCGAGCAGGTTGCCGCGGCTCATGAACTCCGTGATGATGTAGAAGGGCGGCTCGCGGGTGCACACCCCCAGCAGCTGCACGAGGTTGGGGTGACGCATCTCTTTCATGATGGCCGCCTCCTCGAGGAAGTCTTTCAGCGCCATGGTGTCGTCCTTCAAAGTCTTCACCGCCACCTTTTAATGGGAATGATTATTTTGAGACTTAAGATTACTTTTTAGTTATTGATTTATTTTATAGGTGGTAGTTTGCCGTCCTGGGAAGTACCACCGCCACACCCAATTCTACCGTGAAGCAATTTATTGTGATTCGAAAATAGGGTGTGGATGCCGGAGTTCATTAAATACGAGGCGAACATCTTAGTCCTCAGAAGTAGCAACGCAGCTATGTGCGATCTCAGATAGTACTAAGGT
>DWNH01001840.1:0-10684 GCA_018249895.1 Tiana niger | reverse complement strand
TCAACCGCAGTCCTACCTGAGCTCGTAAATACAAAGATACATTACTACTCTTCCGAAATAAGATGATCATATTGATCATCTCATATTAGAGTCCCTCGAACCTTTTTAGAAACAAATTGTTTCACTATAGAAGTTGTTGTGTCGTATTCTGTATCTCTTTGAATAACCTCCTCAGTGCGGCAATTATCCTTGGAACCACCGCGTGTCGGTTTGTTAACAAATATAAACAATTAATTTATAATTCTAGGAATCACATGTTGCTTTGGCGTCAATCTTGTTGTTTACCTCAAAATTATTTGTGTTCGTATTTCTCGGAATGAACGAACTTGGGTGTATCTTCAAAATAATTTAAAGTAAAAATTTCTAATACATAAAAATATTGTTTGTATTAACCGGGGACTAGGTTGAATTTTATATATTATAGTCATAAAATTATACGCTATTTCGATAAAATATTTCAATAAATTTAATAAATGTTATTTATTTATTTATTAAAGCGAACCATTTAAGCAACAATGGGAATTAATTTCTTTAACATGTTCTTTAAAGCAAATGACATCGATATTCTTTCTATTTAATGCCAAGGTTATTATTTACAATTTCATATACCTCATGTGACTGTATATTCTTAATCGTAGTAATTTAAGACAATAAAAGAGATTTAAATGTGTGTGACCTTCACCCACTAAACTGTTATTCGTATATAGTAGTTATCTTAACCCCGAACTAGAGCCATGGTTATGGAAAGGTACAAAGATAAACTTTTTGTCATGTTATTTGTTATTTTATTTCATGGCCAGACTATGATGTTATCACCGATGCCTATGGTATAATTTTGTTATGTTATAAATGTTTTTAGTTTTATTTATTTTTTACTTTGCTTTTGTTTTGTTTGTTTGTACTAGTATGTAATTTTAGGCTAAGTTTTCTTCGTTAGTTAGCCCGTGTATATTGTATCTTGTAATACTCATAACTCATAAGAAACTGTATTACTAACTAAACATATGGACAATAGTCTGAAATAAAGAATATTATTATTATAAAACCCACGTACACTAATACGAAATAATGTACAAATTCTTATCTACAAATAGAAGGTTTAAATCGAGTGACATGTGTTTAGAAGTTTGAGATTTTGTAAAGTTCCTTGAGAACTTTTTTCTTGTTTTAAGTTATCAGTCTGCCAACCTTCTCCGACACTAAATTTAAAAACTATATTTATATTAAATCGTGCTCAGTCGAAAGAACTTGACCCATTAATAGCAATGTTTTAATATTGTTTATTTTTATTTAATCTTATTTCAAGCAGAAACCTAGAGCTATGGAAACAATCTACAAACGATCGCAATTGATTCGCAAAAGATGCAAACTTTAAACGCCATCAGTCAAGATTAAAAGTTGAGTCGCTGCAAATTCTTAATCATTTACGGGTCACTTGTCAGAGGAATTCAAAGTACGAGTAGGTATACTTATGCTTTACCGATTTGTTTATTTCTACTCGACTTCAAAGAAAAGAGTAGGTAATCAAAAATTTATTTGCGACAACTTTTTAACCGATTTTGATACTTTCTGCATTCTAAAATAGGTGCCGTACAAAACTGACTAAACACCTTTTGTAAAAGACGAAGAAACGTATTAAAATAGTATAATTGTTTTACATAGACCTGAACGAACTGTTTACGAACCTAACTGCTAAACGGGAGGTCGTGGGTTCGATCCCCACCCAGAACAAATGTTTGTGTGATGAGCATGAATGTTTGTTCTGTGTCTGGGTGTATTGTTATCTATATAAGTACAAAAAAAAATTATAGATGTTTATCAGTTGTTTGGTTATCATAGCACATACCTAGTTGCCTAATTTGGGATCAGATGACCGTGTGCGAATTGTTATATAAGTATGTATACTAAAAATGTATGTACACATGTTTATCAGTTGTTTGGTTACCATAGCACAGGCTTTGTTGTAATTTGGGATCAGATGGCCGTGTGTGAGATGTAAAAAGATATTTATATTTTTGTTATTTATTTATTTCTTGTCTCTATTTTGACAATACTTTTTTTCATTGTTCCTATTTATGATCATTATAAAGGTCCTATTTCAATTTTGCTATATTCTTCTGACTTTCAAGATATGCTTCGATATATGCGATAAATTTATTGCTTCAATAACTCAGGTTTATCAGTTTTAATGGGAATCCCAGTTTACGTAGGAAATTCATTTTGGTCGTTAACGTATTGGTCTTTGTCGAAAAATGTTCACAATGGAAGTCCCTAGCGAGAAACAGCTCCAATATGGTGATTGTACAACTGTACCCCTAATACGAGTTTTTGTAGTTCACAAAAAACGGTATTCGATTTCGAGTAGCTAGTAGCGACTCTAGCGAATACGACGAGAACTAAAAATGGATCGTATACATTGCTCGTTTTATTAATTAAATGACTCTGTTCATAGTACAAGTTTGGCAATGTATTGTATTTTTCGATATTATACAATAATATCAGTTGCTCTTCGGTGAAGGAAAACATCGTGATGAAACCTGCATGCTTGAGTTTTAAAAAAAAAATTCTCGGGAGGCATGTATAGTCCACCAAGCCGCACTTGGCCAGCGTGGTGGACTATGGCCTAAATCCTTCTCATTCGAGAGGAGACCCGTGCCCAGCAGTGGGACTATAATAGGTTGATGATGAAGCAATTTATTTTAATCTTTTTAAGTATCTGCTAAATTGCCAAAACAAACTGAAATACTTGATAGCGTCCTCGATAATTTCATCAATTTTTCACAGAAAAACCCAACTAACTGAAAGGTTGACTGAAGCACTCGCGGCGATATTCATTTTCGTCTGTATGAATACAAGTGCTGGGCAAACTTTAACGATTTCGTTTAAAACGTTCAATAGTAACAGCGTGGCTCGTTGACTCGGAGAATGCGGTAACCGACATAAATTTATTTGAAATAATATATTAATAAGATAATAGACAATAATGTGATAATGTGTAATATAAGTTGTATAATATAATGTGCAATATAATGTAACTTATACCTAATATATTTGTATGCCATTTAATGGCTAGGTGTAATGGATCTTCTGCAACTGAACCATTATGACTATTTTACCTACACCTAATGACGAATAAATAAATAAATGGCGTATTTTAAGACAGGATGTGGGTGAATTCCGTCTGGGGAAGTACCATCGCCACTCCCAAATCTACCGTTGACAGACGTAGTCTAGTGGTTTGCGAACCTGACTGCTGAAGCGGGAGGTCGTTTCAATTTCCGATCAGGACAAATGTTTGTGTGGACTGCTAAGGGGGAGGTCGTGGGTTTGATTTCCAGGGCAAATGTTTGTGTGATGGGCATAAATTTTGTTATGTGTCTGAGTGTAAAAAAATATGTTATCTATTCAAGTATGTATTTAAAAATATTTATGTTTATCAGTGGTCTGGTTACCATAGTACAGGATTGGCCTAATTTGGAATGAGATGACCGTGTGTGAGTTGTCCTAATATATTAAAAAAAGCAATTTATTGTGTTTCGGACGAAGAGTGTGTTTGCCGGCATTCACCAAATACGAGGTGATAATCTTAGTTCTTAGAGGTGCAACGCATCTGTTTACGATATCAAGTAGGACTAAGATAGCCTGAAGTTGCATATCGCTATCTATTGGTTGCAGTGACGACTTAATACTAGGTGGCCTGCACGCTCGTTCGCTACTTTTATTATATAACTAAATTTAAAGACGTATTCACGTCAAAAACTCTATTAAATCAATGATTGTTTTGTTTTCGCAATCGTCGTTTTTATTAAAGAGAAGAAAGTCAGTTACCGTATCTTTACTGTGAACAAATCCACAGTAGAGCTTTATTCAATTCTCCGGCTCGATTGCGTATGTTTGGTCGTTAAATCATTTATTTTTGTCGTTTATTGTGTTTTTCTGGTTTGCAAGTAATTTTCTCTCGAGGGGCAGTCGGTGTCCTAATTTGCGTGTAGTGAAAGATTTAATTAAACGCTTATTGGACACTGGTCATTGGATCGTGTTGTAGTGTTCTATAAGTGTATAAAGAGTTTTTGAATTACGTCTTAATTTAAGCAAATAAATAAATATCTTGTCACAACTTCCGGCCATCTAGACAAATCCTGTGCTATGGAAACCAGACAACTGATACACACATACATAAATATTTCTTTAAATATACGAGTATACTTATATAGATAACAATACACCGAAACACAGAAAAAATATTCATGCTCATCACACTAGCATTTGTTCTGGGAGGGGATCGAACCCACGGCTTCCCGTTTAGCGGTCAGGTTCGCTAACCACTAGACCACGAGGCCAGCTAATCATTAAAGTGATACTTACTTTAAAACTCTATGTTTTATAATTTTTATTTTTATTTTATTAATTGGATTATTATGAATAAAATTATTGTGCGATACCTTTTTATAAATTATTTCGAAAATCCGCACAATTCCGAAATAATTCCGAAAATACGCAACGATATTCGCCACAATTACACCACTTTTGAGTTGCAACACGAGGATCCGCTTTATTATGTGGTTTCAACACATGACAAAATTAAACCTTAATAAGGCCCTTTTTCATTGACCGACTCGACACCGGTCCGCCGTTAGCACCGACAAGCTCCGACACGACAGCTTTATATGCACTTAAGCCTAACCTCCACCCTGTTAGCACGTGGATAAGAGCGATGGGATGATTGGTGTAATAAAAATTGTATTTGATGTATTTACTACATTTAGGATGCAGAAACGAAACGTCACATAATGGTCTTTGCAATCATTCAAAAAGGCGCTAAAAGAGCTCTCCTACAAAACCGGCAACGCATTGGCAACTCCTCTGGTGTTGCCCATGCCCATAGGCGACGGTGATCACTTACCATCAGGTGAACCGTTTGCGTGTTTGCTGAGCTTCGCTCATAAAAAAAAAAAATTGTTTTCTACTCGAGAGAGACAGAAACTATCTGTGGGGCTGCATAACGACTATCAGATACCCATCCATCCATTTAATTGGTATCTATCAATTTAAACATTTCTCCTACTTCCTACGTATGTATATTATACATGTGAATGGTTTAGATGTTTTAATGTTTACTCAATTACGAAAGAACAGCTGAACTGAATTCGATAAAATTTGGTGCACTGATGGATTAACACATAGAATACTTTTCACTCCCGCAGACGCTATGGCTAAACCGAAAAACGCGGGAATGAATTCGCGGTCAAAAGCATTAAAATATGTATAAATGCTTTACCTTAAATTTATTTTCAATCGAGATTTCATCGATTGTTGTTTTGAAACGTGCGTAAACCGGCCCGTCATGTGTCGTGTTGCGTGATTTGTTCCTTCAAGCTAATAGAATAAATACCATTAGAGTTTGTTGATATTTGGCATACGTCACGCCGCACTCGCGGTGATCTCGGCTCGTGTATCTCGGCTTAGTTTAATTAACAAACTCGTGTAATCACATCACTCGGAAGAGCCGAAAGCGCTTCAAGACTGGCGTCGTGTTTGACGCGTGTTCACGTGTGTTCACGTTGTGTTATAAGCAAGGTTTTGTTGTACAAATATAACAATTAATGGATCAGTGGAAAATTTATTGTTAGAGGCCACAGTGTGTGTTTGGGGTTGTGGCTAGTCAGCGTCAGATGTTTTCAGACCACGATATCAAGCTGGAGTACTTGTTACTACCGATCAAGTCTGACTTTACTCTAACTTATGATCATCCAATGGTCAAATTCAACAGTAATTCGACGTAATAACATTATAACATTTACGTTTTTGTTTTTATATATAACGGAGACATCTACACAACGTATCATATTCAAACCGCGAAATGGTAGTAGTAAGATTACTTGGTAGTAATACATACACACACCTATAGAAATGTCTTCATCTTCCTTCTATACTCATATCTTATACTAGTGACCGCCACAGAATCCATACGAGTGAAGTATTGCATTATGATTTTCATCAGCAATTTACTTACCGACGAATAGAACGAATATAATCATTGAATTTTTGGTAGGCGGTATGTACAAATATATACATAAAAATCCAATATTAAGTATATCCAGATATCCCTATTTATTTGGATATTATCTATAATTAATATTCTATATAGTTCCATCCCATATGTCGGAAATTCTCCATTAACCTTATACCAAGTGTAAAAATATCTAATGACCAGTACTTGAAGTATACACTTGTAACGGACCCATTAGTCACCCAAGTAACACGATACTCTTCCTTAATAGAAAGTGGTACTGCATCGTCTCCTGTACTTGTGTTAATATCTGGATGTAGTGCGGTCTAAATTGCAAGGGATACTGTGTGTGTACGCCGTAGCTTTTTGGAACCATCGGCGCCAGTGGCGTGTAAATTGTTAAGTAAAGTGCATCGGACTATTTGCCCGCACTTTGAGAAGGCTCCTGCCGGGGATTCCGTTTAGTTTAATGGCTTTGTGAAATTTTAGAACAGGTTTTGGATATAATATGTCGTGTAGTTTAAATTGTGGACATGGTTCCTTTAGCACATTTTGCACATAGCCTTTCTCTGCATCGGAATTTGAAAATCTCGGCGTTTCCGGTCGGTTTTCGATCTAACACCAACTTTAATTATTTAATTTAATGTGCACGTTAGGTTTATAATATACTAATATTCAGGATTTGTATTTTATTATGTACATATATAGTTTATCAAATTACGCCTTAATGGTTGTTTAAATTGAAATTAAGGTCTCCTCTTGACAAAATTTGTTGTAAACTTTGCTTTTTGGGAACGTTTGTTTGTTGATATTTTAGATTTTGTTTATTTATCAAGTTTTTACACTGCGTATGCAATTTTTTTTTAAATAGAACCTAAATTGCATTTCAAAATTTATATCGATTAATAGATGCAAAAGATATAAGTGCAAAAAAAAAACTTTTCTATAACATTGACGTCTTCAACGAAATCGTAACACCGAGCTCCTATAGACAGTCGGGCGCTGAATAATGGAAGCGGTGCGCACATCCCCACTCCAGAACAACGGCCATTTGTGTCCTGTTCAAACTTGAACGGACTTCCAAAACAAATTATGCTGATTTATACTTGTATTCGGATTATAAGTCTGTTTCTTGAGATGTCATTTTTCTGAAGGTATATTATACTGATAATCCGTCTCTTAGTCTTTAGTCATGGTTGTGCTCTAAACAGACTCTCAACAGAGTATGTTTTACTTTTCTTTCATCTTTCTTTCCGACGGCTGTATTATTATGCCTTTACAAACGAAGACTTTATCTTCTGTATTGTTAATGTTTATTTTATGACTGACCTCTTAGTCTAGTGGTTAGTAAGAGGATTGCTAAGCTGGCGGTCGTGGATTCGATTCCAACACAGGATAAATGTTTGTATGGTGATGACGAATAAAATTACTCTTCACGCTCATAGCTCCACAATAGTAGATTCCCTGTGTCATGGGTACCATGGTACACATTGCCCCATCAGGCATCGAACCCCATAAAATCGTGGCCCGGCATGGTAACCACTCTACCACACAGGCCTTCGATCGAATAGTTGTTGTATTTAAAAATGATATAATATATATTGTGTATGTTTATCAATTTTTGGTTACCGTAGTACAGGCTCTGCTTAGTTTGGGATCAGATAGCCTTGTGAGATAATATCCTATGTGAAGTCTTAAGATATTTATTAATCTATTTTATTAATGTTTTCCGCTTTTTTACTATGCGAATTGCACTGACTCGTTCATATCCTGCAAACTATTTCATCATTATGTCTCTTCGTCGACGACTGAGGGTATTGTTCATTAAAAGTTATGAGTTTCTGACATTTCTTGTGCTAAGAATGAAACTACTTTTATTTCACGATACTTGTAAGTATGTTACTTATCCATACGAATATTACCTCAGTTGGGATTTTATTCAAAGGGAAACCGCATCAAAGCCGATCTTGGCAATCATTTAATATCCTCCACACATCTATAACGTTTCAATTTATATCATATTAGTTCTGTGGATTCCTATTCCAAACGAGATTATTGCTTAATCTGCTAGTACTTTGTGTACTTTGATTTTGGAAAGGTCACGCGATATTATTGTTAAAAGTTTATTTTGGAAATGTTCTTCTTGTTTCATTAAATATTTTTTTATAGAATAAAAGTAGGAACAGAGCACGCAGGCCACCTGGTATTAAGTGGTCACTGCAACCAATGGAAATCCACTTCCAACATTAGACAGTACCATAGCACTAAGATGGTCGCTTCGTATTTAGTGAACTCCGGCAAACACAACCTTCTTTCAAAACAATAAATTGCTTTCCAGTAAATTTGGGTGTGGCAGTGATGACCTCCACGGGCCTACCACCTACACTTTGATTTTGTAAAGGTCGCGCAATATTAATATTAAGTGTATTTTGGAACATTGTCTGTAGTCAATCCTCTTGTTTCATTATCTTGAAATTTACTTAGGTTCGTGAGAAATCGGATTATTTGCCTACCATTTTTTGTTACTTAAATAACCGTTCAAAATGCCCAGAACACATTTGTTACTAAAAGCGAACAATGCCTAACACACATTTGTTCGTTGTTACGATAAAGAAAGAAAATTACAAATAATAAATCACTTTCATCAAGTCACTTAATCAGTACATTCGTACAAAGAAAATGTATTAATGTATGAAATAATAACAATTTCTTGACTGATAAATTAGTAAGATAATTTTGGTTTTCAGAGTTGGTTCTGTAACGAAATTTACTGCATTCGATAAGGAAAATCAAAGATTCAGAAGACTGCACCGTCTCCCGTTAAAGATTCATTACCATTAAAGATTTATCGCCATTCGAACACCAACTATCCTATAAATTTTCCGTGTCAGTGCCCTATACATAGTAAATCAGAGGGAAATTTCAGTTTCATTATATTATACTAGGATTGTTAAATCTGGCTAAAGGTTAAAGTTTCACCTTAATTGCTATAATCTCACAGTGATGTGACCTGTCGTTTTGGAGGGTTAGATTTCCAGGAGAATGTAACCCGGGACCTAAGGCATGTGTAATGTTTTTAAATGATTCATGACCATAGATAACATAATCTGTGTGTGTGAATCGTTTAGTATTTGCATTTTTTGTTGGAATGAAGTGGCAAAGGGGCAAGCAGGTTAAGTAATTTCTGCAACTCATAACATGACAACCTCAAGCAGTTCTGTAATTCTAACGGAGACCGTAACATGACAGTAATTGCTATTCCTAAAGACTGAAATAGTCGCCTCGTATCGAGTGTTTGTATTGAGTTCGAGTCCTACAACCATGCCATTCTTCCGAAACACAATAAACTATTTCACGATAGTGTGGGAGGCGGTGGAACTACCCCGTCTAATTGTTAAAATTCACTGAATGCCTCAAAGAAACTTTCGTTAATGAAACTTACGAGTGTAATGTGTACTTTTCTAACATGGTCCTTGCACCGAATAAAGCGATAACGCCATTAGCGCCCACACTTCGTCACTACGGCCGTGCGGATGTCGTTCTAAACGGCATACTAGGAGTCAATGACGCACTCGTCCGACGGTCGTCAATCCCCTATTGGCGCCCCATGGAGCAACGCCATGTAATTGGCTTGGTTTATGGGTTGTTCTCCCTTCATTTTGCTACTACTATTTAGGTCAGTGGCGTTTTACTCCGTCCACACTGAGTGGTGGGCACATTTTGAATCGATTTCAAAATTCATTTGTATTACATAATAAACGCTATTACGTTTTGAAAAATTATTGCCGAAATCATCTTTGTAACATAAAAATTTACCGTATCATTATCTCTCTTTAAGTAATGTTAATGGATGATATATATTGGTCGCTAAAACCTTTCTAGCGTTCCAGATTAGTATCGGCAGGGATGATTTGCATACTCTACGAGGATGCCTTTATAGGAGCCTTAAGTTTATCAACCCTATTTCCATGGCAATTAATTTTATCTCTTACTCGACCTAGATACCTATCATAGAAATATGACAATTGAAGTTTTGCATACTTTGAGTTAGAACAATCATACATACACGTTTACATAAGTTCTGTGATTTATATTTTGTGTAGAGAATTGCTTAATACATTTCTTGTTTGAACAGTAGTATACAATGCATTTGTTATTTGACATAATTCATAATATTACTGTTGAATAAAATGCACGTTTCGAGTATAAAAAGGTCGGTGAAACTTATCGCGGTTGCCATTTTACTGTTCTGATTATCGGGCATCGGGTGTCTGGTACCCGGCTCCATTTAAGCCCGCTTTTTGTTCTAGCATTACATTATCCTCCCACTGTAAGATAAAGAACACTTCAATTTTACCAAAAAACATTTTCACGAGCAATACCTATGTACCTACTATTTCTTCACTTAAATCTTCAAGATGAATACAATTTTACGTTTAAGTAAATGTTTTCTTGTCTTTATTGTTCGTTATTATTTTAAGATCTTTGTAGAACATTTTTACATTTAGCAATTATAGGAATACAAAGCTTGTTAAGGTACATAAGTTTAAACGAATCTAGTATTATAATGAAATAATACAACCGCGAAAGTAATAACTATAATTCCATGACTTTTATGAATGATAATCAGCTTAATGTTCTTACGGACGCAAACGGTTACAAAGACAAAGACAA
>DWNH01001839.1:0-10685 GCA_018249895.1 Tiana niger | reverse complement strand
CACGGCCATCTGATCTCAAACTAGGCAGAGCCTGTGCTATGGTAACCAGACAACTGATAAACATACATAAATATTTTGTTTTGGTGGTCTAGTTGTTAGCGAACCTGACTGCTACACGAGAGGTCGTGGGTTCGATCCCCACCCAGAACAAATGTTTGTGTGGTGAGCATGAATATTTGTTTGTGTCTGGGTGTAAAAAAAAAAAGAATATTTGTCTCAGCGTATCTTAAACTATTATAATATGTTATCATACCTCTTGCATTCTATTAGGTAGGTTATAAAAATATAGAATTTTTATAACAAGTAAGTATAAATTTTAGTCTTAACTGGTAATTTTGTAGTCAAGTAATCCTCGCCTAGACGCCTATTTGCTTTCTTACACAAACGCCGCCTAATTATAAGGGTAAATATTAATTCTACAAGATCATGCTGTAATGCCTCAAGCTCTGCAGAATGTTAATGTGTAGATATTCATGCTCCAAAATGTAAAATATGCACCTTTACAAGCCTGGCTAATATGCATGTTGCAGGTCATCTGGTGTTAAGGGATCACTGCGACCCATGGACATTCGTATTCGCCTTGTATTAAGTGAACTCCGGCAACCACACTTTTCTTCCGAAACACAATAAATTTCTCCAAACCCGGGTATGACAGTGATACAGTTTTATTAATAAATTTAAACATTTTTAACATTTTCGTAAGAGCGATATCTGAATATTGTTAAATCATTCAAGTCTTAAATATTAAAATGAATTTGCGTATCCACTTATCCACTTGCCCTTCAGTGTCATGACTTTATTTGCTTTGTCACGATGCATGCATCTGATTTGTTGCGGGCCGCGGCAGACGCGCTGATTTACAAGGCAAATCTTTTTGTTACCCGACTGACACTCGATGGAGACGTCCGCACGATGCAACGATCTGATTTCGGCATCTCTCAAACCGTTCAGTTTCTATCTTTTGTATTGCGTGCGCAAGGGAGCGGAAGAATACATAATGCAAAATGGAATTCTGTATACTTACCAAGGATGTTGCGGATACCGATTTTTTCTCATCCGCGGATGTGAATGCGGATGCAGATTTTTCAAGGCTCACGTCCGCGTATGTTTGAGATCTTATATAAATATAATATATGAATGAAGAATTAAAACAATTATAAAGTAATTATTAACATTTTTATTAATGTAAATTATTATCAAGTACCTATAATGCTCCTATTTTTTTAACTTCACTTGCTGATTTTCATATTAGTAAGTGAAGTTAAAAATAGGAGCATTATACTTAATAAAAAGTTAGAAAATTTGAGCGCTTACTTTGAAGTGTAGTATGAATCAGTTGATTTGGATTTCAGTGCAAAATTAAATGCGGCTATTACGTGTTTGGTTTTCATTGGAAATGTATGTAGGTATATCACACTGGGCTGCGACATGAATCTTTTCAAAAAAGGCATTAGTATTTAGCTCCTTCAAGACTGGCCACGCACGCCCCTTTGGTGTCTTTTATAGGTGACGGTGTACTATCAGGTATCTGATAACATTTATAACGATTGATTTAGGTAATTTCAAAGACATGTGACGCACTCCTAAACGAATAAAATATAACTATTTTAATGTATTATAATATGTAACTTTAGTTTTCTGCACTATTCCTCTATATAAACTTTAACAATGCTAAATCTACTTCGTGCGCGTTATATCCTCAAAAAGGGATTCGAAGTTTTCGCTCTATGTATTATTATAATGATATCCTACAAGCATTAAAGTTTACACAGCATTCTCCTAACTAGGTGTTTATAACGGGTTATTTCCTATCACATTTTCCTTGCGCCATAAAGAAATTTCATGATAACATATAATCTTATTATTTTATAGGACTCATTCGTTACTGCTATCAAGGTAGGAACCTTCCTTTATGGTAGCTATATCCATTTACCACTCAATACAAACTAATTAATATTATAGTTTATTATCGTTATGGAAGCATCACTTGGCGTAGAAATTCAGCTAATTAGTTTATGGTCAAGTGGAAGGTAAACCAATTAAGTAAACAATGTTGACGGTGCAACGATAATAGTGTTGTAATTAGGGATTCCGACGTAGATTGCTTTAATAGTTAGGCATACTGGTGTCCGATATATCGCTTAGTTATAATAGTGTCACATTCCTCGTTGCAATGTTGCCTGTGGTTCTAGACAAAAAAAATTGTACTTGTCAGCTCAGGCGGCGCAACTGTAATTTATCCTGGGTTTTATTGAATAAAAATATCAAATTAGCATAAAATATACCGCATACCTATTAGCAAGTAATATGGGATATATTTATTTAAAAAAATTTAGAAATCTTTATAGTACTCATCAATTTCCACAAAAAAGTCCAGGAGGCTATGTAATTGAGCAACAATAATGATTTTTGTTCAAGTTGCTCAAGAAAATCATAATATGATATGATATAGGTATATAATACATAAGATATTATATTGAACGTCCATATATTCGTATGTTGAATTGAACATTGACTGCATACATTTTCAACGGAAAAGTTTTTAGTCTGCAGCATTATAATAAGCTATTATAGCGTGGTTAGATTAAAAATTTACCGGTTTAAAGAGGATACGTTATGTTATAGCAAACAATACTTTGTTAATATATAATTGATTTTGAATCGACCGTTATTTCCGAATCAACATCAACATTGTTGAATGCATTACGTTTTCTAAAAAAATTGTGTAATATTTTATTTTATTTGTTCAAAAGCATTAAGGGTAGTACACGCAGGTGCATATTAATTCGTGTTTCAATTTCTTTGTCCAATAAACTACAATTATATATCACCACATCTACTCGATGCGATAAATGACTTTTGCTGGATGTGTGCGGTGCGTTTATTATCTGATTTATCACGAAGGGTGTCACACCGAATGAGATGAGAGGCGTGGGCATCTGGTTCGACTGAGTGATCTACCTTTTAATGACCATTTAATGGCGACAGGAGATTGAAGTGGCTTGTTCAATCCAATCGAAGTATGTCCATTTAAAACAACAAGGTTAGTACGACTGGTCTACTAAGTGCAAAAAGGAAATGTACAATTATAAACTTTTTAGAGGTTTTTTGTTTTATTTTATTTAGAAAAAGTTTCACGTTTCACTCTTCTACTCGTGGTATGGTTTCGTTAGAAATTCGTTTTCATTTATAACTATTATTATTTGTGTTTCGTCGAAAATCAAAACATTCATTTATAAAATTATTTTTTACTTGAGATCTCATCTAAATACTAATCGATTTTGCGTACATTGACGAAGGTGCACCGCGAACAGGATTCATTCAAGTGGAATATGAAAGCGAGTTTTTGCTTGGTAGCGATTACAGCACGCCACGTTGCTCGCTTAGATGTGTGTTGAGTTACGACTAGCTTTGAAATCCTTCGTATACTTGCTACTTATTTGCGATTTACTTACATTATGTACCTAGTTGTGGTTGCCGTCGCACGGAATTATCGCATTGTCGTGTGTTCTTGGAAGCTAAGTAGACGCACAAGTACCTATATTGGTTGCTACAGTATTTTTAGTAGTCTTACCATTAATAAAATTAGTGTCTTTCAGAAAATTAAGATCGATAATTTAACGGAACTCGAAACTATTGAAACAACTATTATACGACACCGAAACATATAGAATTGGCTCTGAAACCCCTAAACGGATTGTGATGATTTTTATTTTTTACTGAATGTAAAAATATTATATATTCATACATATATAAGTTAATGTTCATATTATGCATACATTTTCATATATGTACATATATATATGAATGTGATGAAAAGACACATATGTATAGGTGTATTAATTCAGACGAAACATACTAGGAAACACATGATACATATTTAATTTCATATTTCTCTTGTGTTGTGGATCTGTGTTAATATTGTTTTAAACGAGTAGCAAGACTGCAACCATTTAAGGTTCTGCTCTTATTCACTCGACCGCAAAATTCTTGACCTGACATCCCTTGAAAAACCAGATGCTATTTCTTATTTAACACAAAGTAAAATACGACGTTTGGCATGTAATGCAAGTACCTATTGTTATTTTCATTAAAATATTGTTAAAATAATTTCTAACGTTCATTTATGTATACTTTATCTTAATATACAGCGTTCACGTAATAGTAATATGGAAGTAGTTTTTAGGTAACTCATAGATAAGATGTATAATATGTAACTCGTAACGAGCTTATCAAATCTTTTGTATTCAACGCAAAATTAATCACTCATTTCAAAATTTATTTATTAAATACCGATTAAGCAGCATTTCAAGTGTCAAAATCCGTCTTAATCGCCTAATTGAAAATGTATGTCTTTATCCTTTTGATATGGACATGACAGTGGGTACTAAAAGGCTGGTCGCATTGACGGCTATAGATTCAGTGTTAACGTTACCTTTAAGGTGGGTAAGACGTGTATTAAGTCATATTTAAACTTACAATGTTTCAGCCTCGTTAAAGTGGGTTGATAAGTGATGAGCTTGCGACCGAGTCTCTGAGTAGGGGACACCCACTCGCCGCGGACTAAACTTATCTTCACCCTTGAGTCATGCCTTTTATCTGAACATCGCATGCGATTGCAATAAAACTGTCAAACGATATATTCTTGATATGACAGATACGATATCTCCATTAGCTTGTGTACCGTCGATACGGCACAAACGAGTTTGTATAAAGAGTCCAAATAAAACTCGTATCACGAATTTGAACGACTGCCAGTTTGACTACGTGGCATCGGGTGATCAAGGCCAACGGACTCGCTCATAAATTAAAAGCCATCATATTTGTTTTCGAATTCGAACAAGTAAATAAAAATTCCGATTGACGGAGCGTAACTTTGCGCGGTACGTAATCAACAGTTTTATTCGGCGATTCCGCTGTGCCTTGATTTCGAGCCTCATCCGTGTCGCGAATGGAGCTCGTTCTTCATTTGAATATCTTTCGCCTCGGGATCCCTGTTGACGCTGATTAAATTCAACATGTCTGAAAATTTATATTGAATCACGGTTTTATCGTTTGTTCGCGTTTTATTGGAGCCGAATCCATTCTTATCGGTGCAGATGTTGAGCGTAATTGATTAGACGACATTTTTTCTTTTTGGCCTACGGGCCCGGGTCGCTAGTTAGAGTGGAGGTCAGTAATTAACGGAGATCAACAAGCCGTTCAATACTAATGGGTCTTTCCACGTCAAAGGGCTAAAAGGCGTCGGAGCGCGTCTGCCCGAATAATGGGCTAACTTGTGCCCTTTCCGGCGTTCGGCTGCCGGAGAGCACGCCGCGACCTCGCTCGACCCTTGTCAAATACCACTCGATTAGCTTAACGTGTGCACGTTAATTATAACCTTAATATATTTATACGAATTTTACCATTAGATCGACTTATCGATCAGTAAAAAGTGTTCATTCTTCTGGCAACAAGCCGACTTCTAACAATGGATCCGAAATTGAATTTTCCTACGTTGCGTTTCCTTTGCCATATTGATCGAAAGTAAGACCGTTGTTTTCACTGTGAAATGAGTACGGAGCGTCTGGTATGGATATTTTTGCTGCGATAAAATTTCATTCGTTCTATCATCTACTCGTATTAGTATGTCGAGTATAAAATTGTAACTTAATATTTAATGTCACATTTGTTTATTAATTACCTTACAATATAACGCCGCAGTTGAGTTGCAATTGTAAAGATTCATTTAGATACATAGAATTAAGACTTCCCTTTCGTTCGTTTCGTTGATTATACTTAAGAAACTCACGTTAATCATGCAACTCATTTAACCAATCTCTAAATTATGTAAATCATGATTATATCATATTACAACATTCAAATGTAGTTTTTGTACTTATAAATGATTCTTAATGTTATTAATGTATTAAAACATGACAATAAATTGTTGGTTACAATAGTCTTATTAAGATTCGAATTGTTGCATAATACGGGAACTTTACGACGTTGTTGTTGGTATTTCTGTGTAATATTATTTGATAAAATTAACAATAAAGCCTAACAATAAAATTTTAGATCTAGTTCGTTTTTGTGAAACGAGAATTTATTAGAAAGTCGGAGCGCCTCGTATAACAGACCGCCTGTTATTAAGTGACAAATCGTTGGATTTGGTCGCCGCTACAGTCATAACGTCCAAGTAATGGTCAAATTATACACTGAGAAGAAATGTCGGTTCGGCATATTATGTTAGAACGTCTAGGGCCAGTGTTTTCTAATGTAGTTCTTGGACTATATATAGAATTGAGTTATAGAGTGAGTAATTATGTCCGGAAAAATTACAATATATATATGAGTGGATTGGAGTCATTAGGTACACGATAAATTCATTTTTATATATTTATTTGTTTTTGTTAAATGTACTTTAATGCGATTTAATCAAAGTAATGTAATGTAATTACAAAAAAGTAATGTAATTTATTTTAATGCAGTGAAATTTAATTTTATGTGATGTAATTTAATTCAATATAATTGTAATAAGTGATTTATGGTATAATTGTTTAAATCATATTAATATAGATTTTATGAGTGGTACACTTGTGCGATTGAGGAGATATCACCGCCACACTCGTTTAAGCTGTGTTTATAATAGGTGTCTAATAAGATACTTTTTATATTTTGGGAAGAAAGGTGTTGAAGAGTCTATTTGAGGTTGAACGTGTTCAAAGGGCTGTAGTGACCATTTAACAATAGGTCACTTGCGTGCTCGTTTGCTGCTGTTCTATAATATCAATAATTGTCTACTGAATAATTAATTGTATGACAATGAATTTATTGAAATTCAAAATTCTAATAACAGATTAGTTAACTGACTTAAAAAAACGTCTTTTTTCGGATTCTCAATTCGGTAATAATTTTTTACCTCAGAACTCCGTCATTTTTTGGAATTTGTTTTTCGATCGACCTATTTGGAAATTTCTTTTATTTATTGAAGATATACTCGTACCTAGGTACCTTTCGTTCGATCTTATAAATTTGAAAAAGTATCATGTGTAGGGATAAAAAATAGAGGATAAAATTTTGTACTGGATTTATAATCGATACATTAGAAAATTTGCATTCTTAAGAGTGGTCAAACAGGTGATGTTATTTTTATAGGCTCAATTTTTTTCGGTTTTCGTTTTTATTCAAAACAATTATTTGTAAAACCCTACCAAAAAGACCAATAAGGTATATTGGCCTTTTTTCGTCTGCAAATGATTTGAAAAAGAAAAACGAATACTCACACTATCCTATCGGGAGAGGCTGTCATTCGTTCGATTGACGTTTCCCCTTCGCTCGAAAAATCAGGCACACTCTGAAAATTGAATGATTAAAATTTTAATATTTAAATGTCGGACGAACTTTTTGAATAATTAGCGATGGAGCGGAGTGCCAGTGAAATTCAATTGTTATATTTATCAATTCAATTGTTAATATCTCATTCGGCTGTCGTGTCATCGTTTGTTGTTTCGGTTTATCCAATTAAATATTAATAACGCGCCATTGGACCTGTTTAATTGTATAGGATTATGTATTTATATTCAAATATTGTTTACCAGATGCAGGATATCTGATCAGATGCAGGTTGGTGAACTTGGCAAGTCTTTCTAAATCGCTGTAGGAAACTCTCAGGCTCCTAATATAAGTTTTCTCTTGATGTTTTTACCTTCATATTCCTTCCACTCGTCTGAGCCTTTTCTATTGTTCTTTTCATTAGTGTCCTATTTTGTTGTAATTAGCTTATCGTATACAATAAATAGTATTATTATTAATTGTTATTGTTTTTTCCCTCCGTCGCAAAAATATAATTTGCAACAACACTTAGCCTAAAATTAACCATTGGCTTTGGCTCGTCACCATGAGTTGTTTACTTGAACCGTAGTACACGAGTCATGAGAAGGAAGAAGTAATACCAAGTTTCTCTTTGTATTAATGTTCCCATTGAGTTTATCTGCGTCCTTTGTTATTTCAGTATTAGCGGAGTTCGCAAAACACACCTTTAATTACAGCTATTTGTGCTCACCGTCACGTAAAATTATTCAAATTATGCTTAATTTAATGTTCTTTAGGTAACAAATTGCGGCGTATTTTTCCCTGGGTCGCATTAATGGCCATTTCTTCTTGAAATTTATTTAATAAATAAAATGTTATTAATAAATAATCAGTTACAATTAACTGGACGGTACGATTACCACGATGATCTTAAATGAAAAAGCAATAAAAAAATATATTATTATAGCCGGCATTATGTGGCCTATAAATACTTGATTGCTACTTTTATAATGAAAGTTTAATAGCAAATATGAATATGTAAAATCTGTGTGTTGGAAATTTAAATCAAAACCTTAAATTAAATTTCAATAAATAGGTTTTCAGCGATTGGTAGAGACAAGGTTTCTAGTTACTAGATTTTTAGTTTTGGGTAAAATAGGGATCGTAGCTGAGCCGTGACAAATTTACAATTACTACTTTACTAAATAAATATAAAATGCAGCTATATTTATATAGTTTACAAGTTTAGTAGTTATATAGTTTACTACTAGTTTATTAGATACCTATATTATAATTATAGAATATCTTTACCTATAAGGAATTTATAATAAAGCCACGAATGTTCTAACAAGGCTGGAATGGAAGCAAGTGAAAAGTGATTAAAGTCTGGCTTCGGTCATTTTCACATAACAATATTGCCGGGTTTAGTGTATAAAGCTGGAATTTGGTGCGAGGCCGCAAAGTCGGAATGACTACGGCGGCGGCGGCTCAAAAGTGCCGACGACGAGGGGTTCCGCAAGCGCCCGTACTGCGCTCGGCGTGCATAGTTGCGACTGCGTGTGTGGAGGTAGAAACTGTACTAGAAGCGTCCTAATTTTTTTCTAACTGTAGTTTAATTAATACAGTTACAGTTTAATTAACTAAAGCTTATGTATGCAATAGGAAGATAATTTCTACTGTCAGAGCTTTAAATTATGATTTTAGCGCTTTTGAAACTTGACGACGATACTTTATGTAACGTGAACCGGCTTCCGCTTCAACTGCAACACAGTGCGACAATAAAGCATCGCGTGTAAAAAGAGCCGATACGCGTAGATATAAATACTCGAGTCCGCATTTACTTCATTTAAACGCTTTTTAAAGGACGTTGATAAAGTTCTTCTGGAAATGAGGCTTTGTATATGTAAAATATTGGCTTAATCATTTGTATTTTCACAATAGCTCGACTAGTTTTAAAATTAACCGAAGTCTTTTATTCCCTCTTGTTATTATATTTTATTTTACTTCTTAGTCAGCTCGGTTGAATGGCTGAAATCCAAAATATTACTAAATATAAATGGCTGACAAATAAAATTTGGCGCGTTAAATATGGTGTAGTTAAGTAGAACTAACACTTTATAGCTGTTTTATTTGTACATTAGTTCTCGTCGGTAATAATAAAATTACTGTTTGTAATATTTAACAATAATTGTGATTGGTGGCTATCTCTCTCTCTCTATGACCATTATTCATCGGATATCATTGTGTTGTAATAAATAAAATGTAGATAATGTATATATATAGGTATATAAACGTACCCAAACTCAAAAAGGATCAATACAATGTATTTAACCGCATAATAAAAAAGTTATATTTCTTTGATTGAAATAATTATTTCACATCTAGGCAACGACATAGCTCCCGAAAGTGAGACCTACAGCGATTCAGGTTTTGAAATATTTCGGCATAGACACGCTCTCTATGGCCAATTTTGAAGCAACGAATTTAAATAAAACTAAAAAAGAAAGTATCGGTATTGGTCAAAATTTTCTTTTGAACAATTTTCACTGTTCGACGCTATTCGTTTGTTTTATGTATCGTACTGTATCTACCACTTGCATTTTTATTTGACGTATGTACTCAAATGAAAGACTGTTTCAGGTTTTAATCTTAAGCCAATGATTTTCTATAAATATAACACTGACAGTAACTCCCTTGCCGGGAATTAACGATTGTTTTCTACGTTCTCGTGTTTTTAAAATATAATATTTAGACAGAGGCCATATTGTTTTTTTAAAATTACTGTTGCAGATATAAAATTGTTGTCTACTTGTGCGATATTAATTTCACTTCTACTACTATTTCTCTAGCAATATTATTTTTACGGCCTACCGTAATTAAATTTTTGTTCGCAGTAAAACTTAGTATTAGCGTTTATTTTAGAAATGAAAGTAAACTAAGTCACTAATTAAATTTACGTGTCCATTTATGTCTGGAAAGCGGAATGCCTCGAGCACATTTCGACATCTGTACTGTAGGTAATTCGAAGTTGGCATTTATGGCAATAGTTGGTGAATGTATAGTAGCATTGCAAACTCCAGTGGCAACAAGCAGCGCTAACGTCGCTAAACGGCACATTGTAACGAGCACGTAACTCTTGAAGTTAAACAGTGCTGTAACATTGCATCGAGAGTGGTAACTCTGGACGTGCCAAATCTGAGATTGCTTTGCATCTAACAATGCGGACGTGCTCATTACCGAAACTGAAATCCACATATGCATATTTTTGTATTATTTGATAGGTAGGCTCCGCCCGGGAAGTACCACCGCCACACCCATCATCATCATCATCATCATCATCAACCCATCATAGTCCCACTGCTGGGCACGGGTCTCCTCTCGAATGAGAAGGA
>DWNH01001838.1:0-10686 GCA_018249895.1 Tiana niger | reverse complement strand
TAGCGTGGAGATAATATATTACCTAGCGGGTTGTAGACGATCCCGCGGAGCATCCGATGACGCCCGCCCGGCCGCTCGCCTGGCGCGATGCGGCCGGGCGCGCTCGTCGCGCTCCCTTATGCCGCACCGGGACGCTGGCACAACCTAACATTCGCGACTTGTAATTTTTATCTCACCCTAAATAAGTGTATCCAAACATCTACAAGCTATGTTCAATCGGCAGTCAACACCCACACCTGACCGAACAGAACGCGGAGGTAAGTATGCTTTTATTGTACTTTTGTTTTCCTAAATTTAATTTTTTGTTAATTTTATTTTCGTGTTTTTATTGTCTTTATAATTTAATTAAAGTATTTGGTTATGCTCATGAGGTAATGTAAAAGTTATGTATCTTTCTGTTGTTCTACTAAGCTGTTATTTATCAAATAAAGTAGTTATTTATTTGTGGTATGGCGATAAAAGCTTGCGTGATTTCATCAGTCAAATTTACTGAAGCGACTTTCCGAGCATTAAGAGCTTATACCGGCAAGAATATATCATAACAAAAGTTTGAATAGTGCGGCGCGTTAGCGACATCATGCCCAGGTCGTGTAGCCGCGGTACAAGATTTTCTGTTATATCTGATGTTGTCTGTCAAGTTTTTTTAAAGTTCTTTTAATGAGTATTTATTAATAATAGCAAACGGCGGTTTTCGTAAAACGTTATGTACGTTATCAATGTGCGATCAAATTTAAAGTAAATTGAAAAATCCAATTAGATAAGTAAAAAAAGATAATAAAGGCTATATGAAGTACGTACAAATCTTTCCTCCTTGAATCCCTCCTGTTTTAAAAAAATCCGTACAAAATTGCAGACATACCTTTTACAGGAGAATTCAATCAGTTTATAGACGAAGCCGTAAAGTTATAGCTTCTTATTAAAACGATGAAAGCCAAAATACTGCAGGGAAGAAGCTTTGTTAGTGTTCTTTGTAACAATTCAATTATAACATTTTATTCCCAATTGAAATAGCTTTTTGTTAACTATATTTTTACTTTTTTTATTATACTATAATATATTAAACAAGTAAAGATGAACTAATTAAGTGAGTTAACTCACTTTACATTCGTCTTAAGTCCTATACACAGGTTCTTAAATATTAATTAATATAGTCTTATTCATTGTTTATTTTATATCGTGTGTACTTTTAGCAATTTTTTTTATACTAAGCAAAACATCTTAAGTAAGGCTAAGCTTAAAATAGATTAGCACGACATCTACATATAGGTATATAAAAAGTTAGCTAGATAATTGGGTCGGATAAGGTTCGACGTTAGTTAGTTAGTATCCGCCAAAGCGGAAATGATAGCAACTCAGCGTATAATAGTATTAAGCAGAAGAGGCTGTTCCTTCCGTTTCCGTTAATCTGCAAAGTATATTTTTTGCCGCGAACATGTTGCTTTTTTTAAAATGTCGCAAAAAATTTTTCTTTCCTCTCTCTCAGCTTCAACAAATATAATCTAGTGGCATCAATTTATTACCATTTACTTAATCAAAAAGGTCCGTCGGAGCTTTGCGTTTCCTACGATACACGACGATATTAAACTTGACGCAAATATTGACATTAGTGTCGGCGGCGTCTACACGAGACGCTATTTTAGTTTCTACATCGGTTTTTCGAGCCGTTTATTCTCTCTGCTACACTTGGTATCTATATATGTATGTACATATACTTATACAGCCTTGGTCAAAAGTATTAGGCGCCATATAACTTATTACATATTTCGGGTGTAGAGAAAAATAAAAATACTTGGTGATTTAATAATAATAATAATAAGCGATAAGATGACTGCAGTTCATTCAACGGACCAGTGTACATTTTACCTATCATCCTCGGTGAAATGTTGATCCTGAGACAACTTTCTTCTAAAAGCCAAGGCTTCATTCTGGCTTTACAACCCATTAAGCCTGCTTCTACTAGTCCCCTTGCAGTTCGAGCGCTTAACGGATTTCCAGTCACTTCAGCTAAAGCCGCAGCACTTTCCGAAGATGTTTGTTTTCTGTCTTTCACGGAAAAGTCCTGTGCTGGCGGTGTGTAGTCACTCGTTTTCTGCCTGTTTTTGTTTTATTTACGTAACTGCCAGTCTCCGGGAATGGTAAGTACAGTATCGTAGGTCTACCATGAAAATGTATATCCGAAACATTCGAAACGAAACATTAGAATGATATATAATACAGTCTGTAAAAAGTGTCGTATAATCTGATAATTTATAAAATATAGGTTCTAAAAAAAATCTAAGAAATGATTACACAATTTTAAACAAGTCGTATTAAAATGCCGTCGGCGATATTTAAAACCGGGCCCGCATTTGAAGTATACCATGAAATTGTGTAAGTTTCACATTTTAAAAACGTTACTTTTCTCAGTATAATATATTATTTTAAATTTACAGCATTAAATTGATTACAAATGTTATTTTCTTGTACCTATATTTACTAATTATTTCAACTTAAAAAGGAAAGGCCTTATTCAAAATTTGTATATGTATATTTAAAATATATATTTACAATTCAAAAACTTGAAATTGCCAGTAAACGAATTTGTACAGAGCCGAGTTTTAGACTCAACCTAAACTCGACTTATTAAGAACATCATAACCTAACCATAATATAGTATTGCACTTGCTTATCATAGAAGACCACATACTGATCACGTTATTATCGACATTCTGTGTTATACACAAATAAATACAAGTTGGTAGATATAAATAATTTAGATTTTAAAAAAATAATAAAGTATGCAACGAAATGAAGCATGTACGTACATTTACTTAAATATTAATATTATAAAAATTCAGAAACTTATCTCGGGGTGTATTTAACAAACAAATAAAGCGATAATTTTTTCCACCGACTTATTCAAGAACAGCGTCGTTAAGCATCCTTTGGCCCCCCTTTTAACACGAAAAAAGACTGCAATCTAGTATGAAAAAAGAACAGTTGTATATTTACGATAAAAACAATTTTTAATCACAATGCTTATAATTGACAAACAACGACACGTAATAAAAAAATACAAAATGTATAATATCATTAATACATTGCAAACACATTTAAAAATCCATTATATCACTTTTACCTATAATATAGTTACTTTACGAAAGTAAAACGATAGCTCTGGAGTTTTCGTATAATTTGAAGTTAAAATACGAAAGAAATACCGTCAAAGTTACATCGTTGTTGTTTCAGACAACTTTAAGGTAGGGATTTGCACGAACGATTTCGGAACGATCGTGTTTCATGGTAGGAATAGTCCGAAATTTCGATCCGTAACTTCGGAATTGCGTTTCATGGTAGGCCTATTGCACTGCGCACCGAAAACATTTCACCAACTTCGCAATTGCATTTTGCGTTATTCCTCGTTGGATTTTAACACGATTTTCAAGACTATTTTCGGTTCTTTATGGCATTTTTAAATAAATCTTTTCTCAATTTAATCGAATTATTTAAATGGACGTCTCTGTGCTAAGATTTCTAAACGCAGATTGACCAAATATTAAAAATTATGCATCACAAAATACACCAGATGTTTTATGATACTGACTAAAATACGCCACCTATTGTTTTTTATGACACTGGTACCACTTTTAAAAAGAATATTGACGCATGTACAAAGCACAGGTCTGCAGTAACTTGTGGGGGTGGCCACTTTTGACCAAGGTTGTATGCACTTAGTTAGATAAAATATATGGCGATTGGTGTAATTAAAACGGTTTATTTAAAAAAATTTGTCTGTATATTAAAAGGTTTTAAATCGCAATATGAAAACATTTGAACGTAATCGTTTGGTAGAATTATTTAAGATGCAGCCAAAGTGAAACGTACTGTTAATATATAAAAAATACCTAAGCGGAAATGATAGAAAACTCGTCGCGGCCTTTCTTAACCAATTATCGTCGGTTAATAAGTAAAACTCCGTTAAGTACGTTTTCTGCTATTTCGAAATGTCATGTTTTAAATTTTTTTAGTAATTTTTTACCTCGATTTATTTCTCACCTTATTATAAAAAGGATCCACGTTTCTTTATGCTAACCATAAGCCAATTATTACCCTACTCTAGGAAGCAGTTTTCTTATGTACGACAGGGGCTTAGGCCCTCGGCAGGCGTTCATCATGCTGCCACCACTGCTGGGTTGGTCACCACCAATTCAACCGAATTTAGATGTCTTTCATTAACTTTATAGAGAACTTTAATTACAGCGCATAGACGTTAGATATCCATATGCACCGTTGCTTCTCTTGAGGACTAAATATATATATAGACGAATACCTCGTATTCGTTTATAATTTGTAAACGGTTACAATAGGCATGGACTGCTTATATATTCTAGATTTCTATATATATTTTGAAATTCTAAATTCCACTTATACCCTTAGTTATTTGAATGATAAAAGCAGCTACCTTATTAGTATTTGCCGTTGTAACAAAACATCAAAGACGCCCTGTGGAATTGGGGTGGTTGTAGCATGGGGATACACACAAAGAGTTAAAGTTTAAAATCGATAATGTTCTCTTTTAAGCTTGCGAAATATGTGCTGTATTTGGTGTATTTTAGAATTTATGAAGATATTATAAATTCTAATAATAATATATTCAGATACCTTGTCCGGTAAGCGTGTATTACATGATTGTATAAAACTTCTCTCATAAATATTTTTGTGCAAATGACTGACTGTACTACTAAAAGATGAAAAGTTAGATAATGACAAATAAAATGGAAACATTTATTTTTATGCGTAAGTGTAACGCTTTCCTTGGCTAAACGTTACACTTGAAAATAAAATATAGCCTACATTACTCGCTGATAATGTACGTCTCTATATGTGAAAGAATATTTAAAATCGGTTGAGTGGCTTTTTTTATCTATTACAAACAAACTTTCACTATATAATAATAATAGTGTACATAATATTACGTCTCGTGCCTTGTTTCTAGGTTTAACTAAAAGACAACCCATTGTTAACGATAACAATCGTAACAATGTCTATTCGTTTATCAGCAATTTTCATATTCTTGTGTTTAAGTTAGATAATATGAAATATTGTCCACAGTGACTCAGAACGCAGACACAGAAACAAAGCAAGTGTGCCCCACCGATGGAAGCGGTATATTGCTTCTAGACTGCCCGCTCGCAACTCTATATCTACATTTTCCTCATGAAAGAGAACTAAAGGTAAGTTACATTTAAGTTAGGGCCGATTTTTCAATCGTCAGATAAAACGTCAAATAACTACTCAAGGAATAAAGTTATTCGACTGTTTATCGGTGTTATAATTTCTTTCTATTTTTCAATTCCATTTAACTAACGTATCATTTCATTTCATATTCCATTTACCACCGGCAAGCGACTTATTCTTTGAATAGAGCCTATCTGACTATTGAGAAATCCATTTTTATACTATCTGTCGAATAAATGCTTTCTGACACATTATCTGAATATTGAAAAATCGGCCCTTAGACATTTATAAACGACGAGGAAAAACCAGGATATTAGGATTCATAAATCAAAAATACATACAATAATTGACATAGTCATTAATTGATATAAAAAAAAATTTGTATTAATTTTCATGGGTCGCCTACTTTACACACTATATTAGTTGATAGACTCATTCCGATCAGGAAAATCGGAAAGGTATCACCCTCATATTAATTGTCAATTATTATGTTTTTGTCTTTTAGGTATCGGTAAACTTGAAATATTAGAGGACCATTTAATTGTTTTTAAGCAACGACAGGTCTGCGGTGTCTTGTTACGTTAAATGTGGGTGGCCATAATTCACTTACTGTCATCATGTGGGCATAACTAACTTACTGTCATCCATATGGCCATAACTCACTTACTCAAATTTACTGCACACTGTCGTCCTCATTAAAATCTCTTTTACATATTAAAGCTGTTTCTAAAAATCAACATATTTGTTATGTAGAATTTTACACTTCCTTACGTTCTAAAATGTAGACTATAAAATATATAATTATATTATAATATATGCAGTAGTACTTACGATGATTATATGTATTGTTATTTCATCAGTACATTAACGCAGCAATTTCTGTGGCTTTGTCGTTCTCAAATGTAATTAAACCATAGCGGCAGTGGGCTTTGTAATATACCGGCCGGCTTAACTGATGTCACGATGTATTGTGATTGAACAGGCTTCTATTGATTGAATTTCAGTGTAATGGATGTCTCTATATATTTTAAAATAAAGCCCTTGCTGCATCTGAATGCGATAAACTCGAAAAATCTTAAAGCTTTGTGTATATGGTGTGATATATGATCATACACAAATAAACCAGTGAAAATATAATATGAAAACAAAATTGTTCATCTTTAGGATATAGGTACATGTATATTAAACTGCGTATGTGTTTAAACGCAAACTGTCTTTCGTGTAAGATTTACAAACAATTTTGAAAGATATTTGCTAGGAAATATTTTAAACGTACATTATTTTCTTAAGTGTTTAAGAGGAAATTTAAAATGATTGTTGCACGGACCATCGCTTACATTGTAACACTTTGGCACGAATGTAATTTAGTTTATAACTTGAACTCCTGACAGGGTTGGCGGTGCATGGTGAAGTTGGCGGCTCACAACAACGGTGCCAAAATACATCATCAACAGTTGACCAAGGACGAAGTGCCCACCATAGTCGATAAATGTCTGAGCTTCATATATGCTCACGGTATGTATTGTCGTATTAGTTGTCTGATTAGCATGTTCACGCGTCAACTACCTGTCTAGATATACTATAGTAATCAATCTAGAATCTAGCCTAGAATAACTAGTATAGTAATTCATATTAAGTGTATTAATATTTCTAATAACAGAAATTATAATACACTTATATTATAAAATAGTTGAATTTCTGCCTTCCATTCCGGTGGGTTCGGGTTTGATCCCCGCACGCACCTCAGATTTTTTCTATATTATGTGCGTATTATTAATTATCATTAGCTTCTCGGTGAAGGAAAACATCGTGAGGATACGTGCATGCCAGAGAGTTCTCTATAACGTTCTCGGAAGTCATGTGCAGTCCACCAACTCGCTCTTGGCCAGCGCGGTGGACTGTGGACTAAATTATTCTAATTTGAGAGGAGACCCGTGGCCAACAGTGGGACAATGGTGGGTTAATGATGACCACCTTAAGTAGGACTGCGATATAGGCAAAATTCTATAAAAAAACCATATATATCGTCGCAGGCAGTTTATCGGAGGGTATATACCGTCGCACGGGCAGCAGCTCGGTGCTGTCCGAGCTGTTGGCGCGCTTCCGGCGAGACGCGTGGTCGGTGCAGCTGAGCCCCGGGGAGCATTCCGAGCACGATGTCGCCGGGGTACTGAAAAGGTTCTTCCGTGACCTCCCCGAGCCGCTCGTGCCCCAAGAAGTGCATCACGCGCTGATTACTGCTCAAGGTAATTGATGTTGAACTGATACGCAGATTATATATTATATAGTAACAATAATAATTATAAAAATGTACAAAATTTTGAATCCCTATGATTTCTATTTCAAGTTTTTTTAAAGTTATTGACTAATTGTTGTTTTATTTTTGCTATATTTTTTAAAACTGTTTTTCCGAGCAGGCGTTACGAACATAAGACTTATTCTTAGTCTTTAAGTTCACGATTAACTTAACCGTTCTTAAAGAACCGACATATCGGCGATATCGGCGTCTGGGTGTTTGTGTAATTGTCTGTGTGTGTCCATGGTACTCACGACACAAGATCCCAGAATCTTAGTGTGGGGCTATGAGTGTGAAGCGTTATTTATTATTATTATTTATTATTATATCCTACTTAAATTATAAATGTGAAAGTTTTTGTTTTTTTTTTGTTTAGATGTTTATCACTCAATCACGCAAAAACGGCTGGTCCGATTTCGATGAAATTTGGTACACAGATAGTTCATAACCTGGATTAACACAAAATACTTTTCACTCCTATGAAAGTCATGGCCAGACTTAAAACTTCGCGCGAAGCCGCGGGTGAAAGCTAATGGATTAATTAATAAATTTTGATTTAATTTGACTAGCTTAATCGTTTCCATTTACATTTATGACCTTGACCGTTGATAAAAATGGTAGTCGTTATTTTTGGGCTAAGCAGGAACATCTTGTTTAAGATATCAAAGACTCGGCGAGCCGTCACGCGGAATATCGACGCGTGATGTTGTCTCTGCCGTCCGTCGCGAGGAACACGGCCCGCAAGCTGCTCGCGCACTTGTACTTCCTACAGACTATGGCACATGTCAACAAAATGAACGCTGAGAATTTGGCGTCCGTCTGGGCGCCCACCATAATGCCCCCCGCTTTGGTTAGTATTGTGGTTTTGACAACATAATATATGTTCGCAGCGAACATCTGAAAGCAACATCATGAGCGAGTATAATCTTTAGGGTTTATTTTTTTATCTATGTAGGTACATAGTAGTCTTATGTGGACTAGGAGGTACCACCGTCACACCTAATTTCACTGTATAGGATTGTTTTTTCAGCATTGAAGGGTTCAGTCCGAACTCCTAAAAATAACTACAATTATACATGAAGAAAATGGAATGATTTATTATTTATGTAACATTATTTTTAATATTTTTCAAACTAAAATGAGTTGAAGCGACATTGACTACTTACCGTTAAGTCTGATCTCTCTACTAGGTTTAAATTAACCAAAAGATAATTTCGTAGACGAGCAACACTCTACAAACGGCCTGGTCTTCAAAGGAGGTATACGTGGTGCGGGATCTAATAGCGAACTACGAGGTGATTTGGGAGCCGACCGAGGGCGAGAAGCGGCGGGAGGCGGCGGTGAGGCGCGTGCTCATGCGCGTGCTGAGCCACTCCGTGCCCGCCACGAGGAAGGCCGCCGGTGACCTGCGGGCCTGGGTCTACGTACACGACAGGACCACTTGCTATCAAATCGCTGTTAGTATAATAATAATAATAAAACTGTATTTGTAAAACATCAACTTGGTAATTTTCAAAGTTGCGGTCGGTAAAACGTTTGTATATACATACATACATAAAGTTAGCTTTATTCATCTTCATCATCGTCAATCCATCATTTTGCCAATGCTGGGCACGGGTCTCAAATAACAAGGATTTAGGCCATAGTCTACCACGCTGGCCAAGTACAGATTGGTGAACTTTGACTTTGAATATGTATTATAAACTC
The DNA here is from genome assembly GCA_018249895.1 of Tiana niger. Taxonomy (NCBI): domain Eukaryota; kingdom Metazoa; phylum Arthropoda; class Insecta; order Lepidoptera; family Hesperiidae; genus Tiana; species Tiana niger. The sequence goes on along the minus strand of DWNH01001838.1, from coordinate 1,466 downwards.
GGTGGCATATTGAAACGTATTTATCTAATACTTAGCGAACAGAAATAGAGTCTGCTTATAGATCAATTAATTTGTTTAATAGCCCTTGCGGGGTTTCGTAGCGAGAGGGATGATTATGCCTACCAAAGCCCAGACGAAAGCCCACAGAATAAGCGTAGAGCTTTTTATTTGATTATTGCTGTGTGACATTTATAAGCTGGAATGGAGAAGGGTGCGCGAATACGCCTGAGGACAATGGAACCGTATTTTACCTATTTTCATTTGCAACAGAACATGAATACAGTGCGGATGGAATCGAAATCTTCCTATTGTTTTGTTGACCGATTTTATTTTTTGTAAAAATTGTACGCAACGAATGACGCAGTGGTATGGACTAGGTTAGTTAGTTAGATATTTGGTATACTACAGTCACGTTAGGTTTTGGCCCATTAAAATAAAATAAAGTGTCAGTTTTACTTCAGACTTAAAACTTGTAATGGCTAATCGTTAGTGGTTTGAATGACTTTTTTTATTTTTGGTTTCTTAGCTCACCCCAAACAAGACCAGCGGTGATTTATGCATAGAGCTGTGCGAGAAGGCGAAGACAGAGTCGCATCTGTTGATGCTTGAAGAGGTGATAGGCAACGATGCAATGCGTCGCATCGTTCACGTGGACGACGTAGTACTTGACGTGGTCTTACGTTGGGGCTACTGGGACGAAGAGGACAGAAAAGACAATTATTTATTAGTGAGGACAAACAAACAGCTGCAGGAAATCGAAGCGCTAAGACAGTCCACGTCGTTGGTTTGTGGCGAGCTACGATTGGCCAATGAGACTACGAAAGCATTCAAACTGCACATGTTCGAATTGAATAGCGCCAAGCTTTGCTATTTTAAAGATAAACAGGTTCGTGTGGTTTTTTATTCATTTTATTTAAATTAGGTTCCCTTTTTATTATTTAAAATTCGAAAAGTGTTTCCGCTGCTAGGGGTTTATGGGGACAGTTATAGTGTAGTGTAGTATATGTATATACACAATTAGGATTAAATATAAACGAAGTTAGGAAAACTGTATTACAATAATTATTATATAATTAACTTTATTACAGTATAAAATTTGAAATTTATTCTCGATATTAGGTTATAATGACAGCTATAGAATAGACCTTTGTATAGAACAATCTTGCATTTCTATATTGAGTGTTCGTTTTGCGCTCGGAACGTATTGATTTTTGTTTAACAATATTATTGATTATGTGCAGGGATCGCATAAAATCGAAGAGTGGAATATTAAAGACTTCCTCTGGTACTCCGGATTCGAGCCCAAAAGGAATCCGCAATCGCGGTGGGCCATTACGTTTATACCCAAAAATAATAAGCCGAAAAGGTAAGCAGTTTCGATCTCGTGTAATCTTTTAATGATTTATAACGAAAACGGGTTTTTAACGAATTCATGCTCATCACACAAACATTTGTTCTGGGTGCGG
>DWNH01001837.1:0-10686 GCA_018249895.1 Tiana niger | reverse complement strand
TCCTTCTTCCGAAACATAATGTCTTATACCGTATACACTTGCGAGTGTATGATGTTACTGTTGGCTAAAGCTTATTGGAAATTCGTTTGCTTCCCGCCAGAGAGCGCACGTGCTACGGTTTTCTTTTTGGCACGGCGGGCGTTTGTTCGGATATATGTACATATATACGAGCAGACTTCTAGGCGGCCACTGGCCAGAGCAACTAGTTAAGCTAAACGTGTACTTTGTTTTAATTAAGGATACATGTTCTATAAATACTTAAGCCACAAAGTTGCCATTTTGTTTACTAAAATAGTGATAGCGAATACGTGAGCAGAAAAGTCCTAATAAAATGTCTAATAAATGTTGCAACTTAATTACGAAATAATTTTATTTAACTGTTCACAAGCTTTTATTGGTCACAAGTCAAATAATAGTAGGTATAATCTTGTGACTTGATTTGGATTTTTAATTTCAAGTAACTCCTATATTAAATTGCAACTTGTGTTAGCAACTTATAAATATTTTGTTTTATAAATACATATACATAATACACCCAGACTCAGAACAAATATTCGTGCTCATCACACAAACAGTTGTTCTGGGCGGGGATCAAACCCACGACCCCCCGTTTAGCAGGCAGGTTCGCTAACCACTACAACAAGAGGCCAATCGAAAGAGAATAAGAATAATATAAAAACTATGTATCTGTCACTGATGTAAAAGCGAAGTACAAACAAACAGAATACTCGTTTTATGATATCTAAACACGTCTAAACACTTTCTTTATAAAACGTCATGTTTAAAACTTCACACGGATGAAGTCAATAACAATTTACAAATCTGCTATCTCACTAATGAACTGCCATCTGTTCACAATCAGCCACAGCCGACATTACTGTTAAAACCGCTCGTATTCGAAATATTACATTAAAATCACCCATATTCGAACTATTAAGTTTTAAAATCGCCCATAATATTATCATTACGTTAAATTGACCAATCAGCGTTTGCGCGCGGACATTTTCAATGAAACACCTCTGTGCTGTTTTTGTATCAATCACCTTCACGCATTTCAAATTGAGAATGCAATCGCAATTATTAAACGCTGAGAGACGAGAAAGCGCATGCATTCGGGTAACACATGCACATGCACATGCACACATGCACACCGAGTGTGCGCATGTGTGGACGTGTTTGAATGTGTGTTTCGTCTTTTGCAATTGTTTTAAATAATTGTTAATTATATTCGAAGTTAATACAATACTGTAATGTTCTTACAAATAACTTTGACATTTTGTTCCTTAAGGGCTCAAGCAATTATGTTAAATGAACATACGACTATTAATATAAAATACCTATGTTTGTATCAATGTAAGCTTCAATGTGTGTGACACTCGTTATGGTGCATTTTCATTATGCGAATGGCTTTCGATGTGATCAAATATTTTTAGTAAAATTTGGGACAAAAAGTTAGTTATTTTTCAAAATCCTTATTTATTAAGATTAATACCGCCATAAGCCAGTTGCATGCGGCATTTTGTACAGTGCAGTGATTCAGTGTCGTTAGACCATGTACGATACAGTGAGTGCGGCAGTCAATGTGTACCGACCCCCGCCGGTCTCATGTGTGAAATAATTGCAGTGCAAGAAAGTATGTCCTGTCGCGGGACGCCGCGACCGGTTCCCGGCAACCGGTCGCCTCGCCATAACTATAACCGTCGGCCATTGTGTTCATCGATACGACTAAATTGAACTAAGTTTGCAAGAATTGGCTATTGAGAGACGCCGGCTGGTTGGTTCCCAAGTACCTTGTTGAAGGTTATGATAATTCCGTACGGTGCCAGAGATCATGGCCAGAATAAATTTGTACAGTTTGCTATTACAGACTATTTACAATATCACATTATAACACATCTTCCACGTTCTTTAAATCGAGCCTCACATTGGAATCCAGAAATGGATTTCGTGTTGATAATTAACGTTCAAGTAACAGTCGAGCCCCGTGACGCCGCGGCGCCGCCTGCCCGACCGGTGTTATATTGCGACTAAGTTGAATCTACTCACCTTGAAAACCTTTTTTTTAAATAATAGTTAAACTTCAATATCGAAATGTCTTTATCAGTGGCTTTCATCCTTGTCAATTGCTTGACAATTGCTTGATCATTTTGATAAAATTTTAAACATCTGAAGTAGCAATAGATGAGACTTTGGTTCAGCTTGAGGGCGGATACGAATGTCCCTGGGCTGCAGTACTACTACTCACCGAGCAATCCACTAAGTACGTAGGTTTGGTTGCGTGTCGACACTACATCTTTACTATAGAAAAAAAATATCAAAAACTTATGCATTGTATAGTACCTCACAATTGTATTTGATATCGTGTTATTAAATTTATATTATTTATGTTAATAGAAATCTATTTAGAAATATATTACCATAAATAATGAAAGCAATTCGTGTGAGCACAGGATTTAACATTTCTAATTCTTATTCATGGACGAACATCTACTATCTACGAGCTCGCTTAATATTCACTTTAAGTGTAAGCATTACTTCTATTGAAGTGTTAGACAAAACAAATGCGCAAAGTAACTAACTAGTTAGCTGAAATAGAAACGAGAATCCTTGAAAGACTTCCCTAACAATGGAGGATGAACAATCAAGCATCCAGATTAAGAGCCGTATCGCTCCGAAATACTCGCAGCTTGCAAACAGAAGCCGTAACTCTGTTTAGTTGATCGTTCTTGATGTATCTTGTTTTTAAGAAGCTCTTATTAGCTTCACCTGTATGTATGTAACGGCATCTTCGGACGAGGAATGTGGTTACGTTGTATGGGTGCGAGGCTGCCGTCGTAGTGTTCAGAAGTAGCGACGCGTCTATGTACGACCACAGGCGGGACAGGGTGGCGGTTGCAGCGACTGTGTGACACCAGGTACTCTGAATGCCAATAGTGTTCAGAAGTAGCGACGCGTCTATGTACGACCACAGGCGGGACAGGGTGGTGGTTGCAGCGACTGTGTGACACCAGGTACTCTGAATGCCAATAGGATACACAATAGTTTGGGTGATTCATTGAACACATTTTAGCCAACTAAATCTTAGACGATACGTATCTCATTCACCTCTAGGGACGATCAGAACAATAGAGCTCAAATAAATCTCCCGATTACCGACGCAGATCGCATCGCGAACGCTTAGCGGCGAACGGCCGGGCGTTAGTCGTTAGTCGATTGAAATAAATGAGTTAAAGATGTCTTTCGATAAATCGACGCCTCTTTGAAAAAGGCCTTCAGTCGAAGGCAATGTTAATTGCTTTCATGGGCTTTATACTTCTTGGTAGTTTTTGAAGGGATTTCATTGACCCACGTGTGACCCATATCCAGGTAATTAACAATCTTCGCAAGATTAATTATGTTTAGTGAAATTGTTTCAGAAACAAATTAGGATATCATTCTAAAAGTATTAAAACCTATTTATCTTAAAAGCGTAGTTGAATGATCCCGAAGAACTTTAAATAAGTAATTGTTAGATATAGATTACATAGCTACAATGCCAAAGTTTACCCCCGATATCTTATTATAAGTTTTCTGCAAATATAAAGATGTATTCATGTCGAAAACCACCTTCAGAATGTTAGCCGCGCTACAATCTGTTATATACTATGCTCTCTGTCCATCCCAGCTTCTCGTAGAGTTACCAGGCGCCTTCAATTCTTTTAGAGATTTTATAACCATCAAAATGACAAGCACTTACGATTTTATAGAACGGTCCGCCAGTTCAGTTCTTTTTGAAATGGATTTATTAGTTAGAAAGTGACATAAGCCAAACATGAATCTACAATAAATATGTTTTTTTTTATTTTATGACGTACATCACTAAAATAAGTTTATGAAAACAATGACTTCACTCATATTTGAGGTCACTTAGTATTATGATATGTGATGCCTTCCCGTAAACCCGTCATAAATCCGAGTTTACATAACAGCAGGTGTTGATAGGCGCCGAGGGGCATTACCGTAAGTCGTCGCGTAGGCGCTCGTAAAGTGCGGATTTAGTTGTCGAAGTTAGCTGTCTCTCGTAGTTTATAGTGCGTGACTCTGTACTTACAGTTTTTATATATTCACTAACAATAAACCATTACTACTACTGGGCATAGCTACCCAACATTTTACAAATAACATACTCAAATAATAGTTTAACGTCGCCCGAATTAGTAGACTTTAACTGGATTGAAAATTTTATTTATTATATTGTACGGGACTAAATTGAGATTATGATTAAACTATCACTGTAGACTACACACTCTTTTTATAATTCAAGCTGCTTTTCTCAGGACGTAAGAACGTTGCTTGGGTTGTTAAGTACAGCGTTCTAAAGCACCATCAAAAGCTTGTGTAAATGGATAATACAGTGAAACCATTGGATTTGATTGCATCTCACATTTAATGTTTAGTGGCATCCCAGAGCGTCTCTGCGTCAAGGCCAGTACAGCAACTATAGAGAGATCAAATCCGCAATGATCGCCCGCTACGGATGAGTGCGAGCGGTGCACCTGGTGGTAAGAAAAGCAACTCAATTTATGATGTAATTATGGGGGCTTATAGTCGTTATAAAATAAACATATGTACTTTGTAAAGAACATTTTTGAGTGAGGGCGCCATTTTGATGCGGGGCGCCTTTTGGATTGGTACGCCTCTGCTTGCATCCATAGCTTTTGACCGAAACCCAGTGATTGCTCCACCCAGAAATAGTTATGGGAATGTAGGACACTCAATTGTACAAGTGCAATCTACGGAACCTTTCATATAGAAAAAAAAAGCCGTGCCAACCCAGATAAAAGTTTCAGTAAGCTCGCACCTCGGGGGCGTAAGCGGCGTTATTGTGTGCTGTATCTGTTGAGTCGGCTATATACTCGTATCTTGTAGCTTAAGGGTCTGTGAATAAAATGTAAGTTATGGGGTGGAACACGTTTAGGATAGTTTGCGGTTTGTTGTGTTTATGCTTTATACGAGTATGTCGAGAGTTCTTTATTAGAATTATATTAATTATGGTGTGAAGGATGCTTAAGATGTATTACCAAGAGTAATTATATTGGTCAGAAAAAATATTTTGAAAAGAGAACTAAAAATAAGACGCGAAATTGTTACATGTGATGTCATGATTACAGGTAGGACTAAGATATTGCCTAGCGTTGCATATGGATCTATGGGTTGCAGTGACCACTTAACAACAAGTATGCTTACTTGCGTCCTTTATTCAATAAAAAACTCGTCAACAAGTAACTTATTGAGGAGTTTTCTAGTGAAAGCTTTTTAGTAGATTTTATAATATGATACATGACCTACATACATATATATAAGTTATTATAAAGGAGTATATAAGTAAGTGTAAGTATGAATGGATTCATTAATTATGAAGTAAGTATGAATCTCTGTTTGAACAATTAACTCGAACTTTTTGAGGCGTCGCTGTGGTCTGGTACTAATATTGAATTGAAATATTGTTTGGCAAGATGTAATCTTTTACTGTTAAATTTTACGAATAAAAATGGAAAACAGCCATTTTCGCCCCACTCACAAACACTGAGAGTAACATTTTTCTCCGCTAAAAAGGCAAGCTAAAGCAAACAGCTGTAAAAACTAAAAAGCTGTTTCCGCTGATAAATGCTTTAGCTTTGTTTACTTTATGTAGGCGACGGGACGGCATAATATCGCATGAACAGGCGCGTAATATGCAATAAAATGCGATAAATATCCGGTAATTTTACGGTAAATATGCGGTGTTATGCACACGTAACGAATTTGTTTTCCGCTGTTGTACGCTTCCCTGATCATTACCGAAATGAAAAACCTGCGATTTTTAATTCAAGATATTTTAGTACAATGATGTTGCGTCGAAACAAACCTGTTCATGAAAAATGTTGGTGTTATTTTAATTGCCTTAAAAGCTTGGTGATTCATTTAGCTTTTATTTGGACGTCGTCATAACTGCTAATATAACCAGTGTTAGCGCTGCGGCATCAGCGATAGATATTAGAGAATAATTCTTGTTATAAAGTTCTCTAGTAGTTAAATCCTAATAAAATCGAGGAGTATAGCCAAAAACCTCAAAATGGAAAATTAGAGAAAGAATTAATAAAATATGTAACTACTGAGATTGAGCCCGCGTTTCCTCTTTCTGCGAGGAGGACTCTCGGACCGAGGAATGAGCATAAACATAGAATAAGCACCGGCGGCGGTGCAGTGGTCGCGGGCCGTCGTTCCTCGGACATTACCTGACTAAATTACGGATACCTGATTCGTGTCGCCCAACTGGATAGAGAAATCAGCATTTTATTGTAGTCGTTTCTGCTATATTCACTATGAGCCCGCCGAACGTAATGCGTTCAACACGCAACCGTCACTGAGCCATGGACACTTTGCAAGACAAGATCTGACGTGAAGCGAAATGAAATTTAAAAATTTATCAAGACTAGTGTCCCATCTATATTCTCAGACACTTGAGTCAGTTCACGTATTTCATGAATTTTGATGAGAAAAATCTATGCATTTCAAGAATTTCATGTTGTATCATTGATTACCACTTGCTGCTGGGCGTTCAATTTTTAAGGGAGTTAGGTTTGAATATTTTAAATTATTCATTGATTCTTAAAAAATATTATTTTGATATAATATTTTATGAAAACCTGGCAGATGCGTAGATATAGACAAGGAAATTATTATGTTCGGATATCCAACTTACGTTTAGGTAGAACTTCATGTGGCTGTACTTAGCTGTACTATTGTACAAAGGTATCAAACAATACATAATGTGTTATATATAACATTATTACAATATGTTATATAATATTTTGACCGTTGAAATAATGCCGTTTCCGAATACGATGTGTGGTACGGTGTGGTAACTAACGAACAGAGTCATAGATTAGAAAAAGAAAACTTGCCTCACAGTTGCCCACATGTAGCTGCAAGGACAGCTCTCGACAATATTCGAAAATAGAACCAACAGCTAATTTTTTTTAAAAAAGCAAATAATCTGACGTCTATATTGACCGAAACCCTGATCTTTCCGTATTTTTTAATAATAAACAAAAGTTCTGGTGTTTGAAGTGAATCATCTTAGTAAATTAACTCTAACCTAAAAGCACTAGTGATATAAAGCTCTACAATGCAGTAACAATAAAAATTTAGCAAACTTCGTTAAAACATCACGAAATACGATATCTGGATTCCCCGCAATTACAAAACTTTATAACATTTGTTCGACGTCGAGTGTAACTTTGTTCTACGTCGAATTAAAATTACTCCTAAAGATCAAGAGGCTTGAGTGGGGCGCCGAGGGCGCTGAGGGCGCTCGGATAGGGTTGGTGAATTCAGTTACGACGAATAAATTAAGTCTTCAAGTGAAACCACAATCAATAATTAATCTACAATTAGTATTGATGTCGTTAGAACTCAGGATTTCTACATAGTCTATCTGTAACGTAACTAAAAACCTACACATCCGATAAAAATCGAATGAGCACTCTTTTCCGTTCAAATTCCAGTTAATTTTTTGTCTAATACTCTTGTGTCACATCACTTCTATGCATGTTATACAGATACACCTTTAAAAACATATTTTAAAACAGTATTTAATAATTAACAAAGCAATATAATGAGTATTATTGTAAGAACAAACAAAGTAAATTATAATTATAGCACTTTTATTTATAAAACAAATGATTGACACTGAGAAGAACACTTGTAATTGCTTCGGCTTTGTCTCAACCGAAAAAATGTCTGTTCTGTTCATACTCACTCATATAAACCAAATACTAAAGGGGTATTAGTATCTGCCTTAGTATATGTCTTTGAATCTTAAAAGCAATTTTTTCATTTGTGGCCATTTAAATTTTTTATATAAAATTAGATAGCCTGTGCAAAATATACTAAAGTCGGCTCACAAATGCCGGAGTTTGAAACAAATCGTAACTGTGAGGCGGTTTTAATGACTCGGAAGTAATTTTTAGGTTAAAATCCATGTAAAGCATAGGATGACTCTACAAGCGAGGTATCTACTTCTTTCACAAAAAGTCTATAAAAATATCAACTCTATCTGTCAGTAAAATCTCTGTAATATTACTTATTATTTACAATTTACCAAAAAAACGACAGTTACTGTCATTAAACCAATTGCAAAGAATGGCTTTTTTTTTGTATATCACGGAATAGGTACCCAATGGGATCTCTAGAAGAGATAACCGAGGCTATATCTATTACTATGCAGGTCATAATATAATCGCCAGCACATTTAGGCTGCATAGACACAGAATAAAGGTACGTACCAACTCAAATATATTTAAAACCTGCTTGACTTCATTATTGTTATCCCTTGCCAGCCCTGCCTACAAGTTACTACAATTGGAGATCGTGAAGATCCTTTGATTAAAACTTATGCAAACCGTCGCAAGCAAATCAAGTGGTGACGAACAATACGATAACCGACAGGATTCTTAAGAGGATCAGTGTCGGCGTCTGCGGCGAATGTTGATATTGGTGACTCATTGTAATGAGAATGACAACAAAGGGATAATAGAACATTGAACACTAGCAAATCTAGCAATAAGGAAAACAACAACTTTATAATATAAGGGTAGGTATTGATATCTATAAGCCTGATGTCAGTATTGAAGAGTTAAAAAAATGTCACGCATATTAATGTTTTAGAAATCCAAAAAAATACCTCAAATAATAAAAAATTTATATAAATTCATGTATCAAATTCTGAACACAGTTTTACAATGCAATCCAGAATAGAGACATTAGTTTCATGTAGAAGTCAAGAACAGAATAGATACAATATGAATAATCTGATTAAAGCTGGGTAGCGACAAAATGAGAATAAAATTGTGTCCAAATTTATGAGCAGAGAGCAAACTGCATTATACTTCCGGAAGTGGAAAGTATAAATTTAGTTCAGAATTCTACTCGGCTTGTAATGACAGCCACCTATTAGTTCGGGTAAACTTTAAATTTGAAATACTCTTTGATTGTCTTCCTGGTAGACGAAACGATGCATTTCAAAAATTGTTAGTATTTCGTAGTCACTATAGAAATTGATGATAGAAATTTATGTAGAAAGTAGCAAACGATCGTGGCAGCGACCCGATGTTAAACCTTATTCAGTTATTATTTTAGTGGCCGAGTATTTCGTGTAGCTAATGTGTTGTGTGCGTGATGTGTTCTATAGGTAAAGTGTTGATGATGCATGATAGATTGAAGGAAGCCCCCATCTTCCTACCAAGAGGTCACAAGAATCTCTTTGAACGTTTCCGTTCCAACAACAGAAAGTGAAAATTAATTCTAAGATCTATATACTGTTCCAATTGCTATACACTGCTAAGGTAAGAAGTATGTACATATATAAAAGTTGACATACTTTAGGCCGGCGAACAGCGCCAACTATTTGAACAGGTTCTAATTAAGTTGTCAACGTCTTACCTGCGCCTTCCCCTTAGAGGCAACTTATTTAATTTTGCAGGGTTTTCTGTAAGAAAAAAATAGTAAATGAACCAAAGTTATATCCTACGAATATTATAAATGTAAAAGTTTCATCATCATTCGTATGAAAAAGGAAATTTCATACAAATGATGCTGTACTGTAATTGTCAGTTTTACGATATGAACGGTGTGTGCTGACTGCACATCAGCGAGCGAATTCTGTAACTTACGTCGGTTAATGTGGCGTAAACAAATGTATATGCATAGCTCCTCCCATGCTGGTTGAGTTTTCTGACCTGGTAGAATTTGAGATTGAATTGGAACGTTACAGCAAAATACGACGTTGTACCATATATCGACTCTGACAATCTGACTGACAAGTTTTTGATTTAAGGCAACAAATTATTTTTGAAGAGAAGACATTTTGTAGCAACTTATATCAGAGGTACAAGATGGTAGAAGCTGTTTGTGGTGTTGCAGTTCTATATGTTTTCGGTCAAAACATTGCCGGTACCGATGTTGAAATTATCATCCAAGTCCTCCAGATTAGCAGTGCTCTTTTGTGCGACTGACGTGTGTATACTGATACTATTGTGCTTTTCAGGATTCCCTGTTGATATCTGTCTGCTAAAACGTCTTTTAGTCGCAGTATAGTAAGGAAGTTGCTATACAAGATTTTCTAATTTCTCATATCCTACTTTTACGGATATTAAAACTTGAGATGGTTTAATTAAGCTATCGATGCCGCCCTCACCACTAGCGAAGTGCGCTTACCAAGTAATTACAGCTTTCCACTAACGCGATTGATCTTCAACGACCTACATAGATGGTTTATTTAGTGGCTCTTGCACTTTCTACTTTCATTCATTTATTTTCACATGGGAAAGAAGTAAACGAACTGTGTTAGGTGGTCTCGGCAACCCGTATATACATGTATATGTACATATATCAATGTTCAACACGATTAAGTTGAATGTATATGTGAAATACCCCTCACCTAAAATATAAATGTACCAAATGTTGTATTAATTCTTAAAATGTCAGCCAGTTTGGTAGACAGGGTGGCCAACGAGCGTCCGCACTGGCCGCCCCACCAACTGTACAATACAACTCACATGATAGCTTTCACTATGAAACTTCTCACTTTATTTATTTATTTATTTATTTATTTAGACACGTCAACAGCATTACATACATACATTTAAATATCATAACAAATCA
>DWNH01001836.1:0-10690 GCA_018249895.1 Tiana niger | reverse complement strand
ATTTGTGTGGACCTAAAAAGTGGAGTGCGTAGTGAATCGACTGTTCGTTAAAATTTTGAGTGATTTTAAAAGGTTTCCTGTAAAGGTTCAAAGGCAGAAGATCGTTTTTTACAAACTACAATATTATTCAAGAGCTGAAGGACGTTTACTGACCACGCCTAAATGTTAATACGGCAGCTATGGATTCCTTACCGAAGCAGTTTGTATCAGCTATGCAGACTTTATTTGATATTATGGATGACAAGCAAACTGGGTATGTAAAGCTAACTGATATCGAAAACCGCTGGCGAGATGACCGTACTAAGGGCTTACCTCGCGGTGTAATAGAAAGTCTTCAGAAGGTTGCCTCCCACGACGGTTTACTAACATTTGAATGTTTTTGCACTGGTCTAAAACTTTGCCTTTTGCGGAATCAAGTCCAAAATGTTTCTAACAAAGTAAATAAAGAAGATATAGACGTTAACCAACCGCAAATAGATCAACTTCATCATAAATCATCAGTCCCTTTAATAGATGTAAAGCCTACTCAAAATCGGGATAGAAACTGGAACGCATCACGTAATGCAGGCAGTGGTGGTACATCGCAACAGCGGACCCACAGTATGCCTCAATTAATGGACGACAAAGAAAATAATCAATTATCGGAATTATTTCACAGCGGTGCGGGTAATACAAAACCTAAAAACGACAGTTCCCATCGAATGTATGGCCCTCCAAAACCGCCAAGACTAGAAAAGCCGATGCTAGAAAGAAAAGAAACTACCCAAGTAAATTATAACTCAGAAAATGGTCCACTAGATAACAACGGTTTAGAAGAACCAAAATTAAATTTTGATATAATTTCACGTACCATGGAAAACCAAGACAGAGGATTGGGCGATGGTCGATCAGCTAATGAAACGCAAACACAATTGCGAAAGGTCTCTAGGCGTAGGGAACCCCGGCGTCATACATTACATAATGGCATTGACTATAATCTTCTTAAAAGAATGAAACAAATCGAACAGGAAAAAGATGTTTTACTTCAAGGCCTTACAGCAGTAGAAGAAGCTCGAGAATGGTACTTGAAACAACTCCAAGAAGTTCAGGAAAAAATGCGATATGCTGGCAGAATGGGCGCGTATGTGGTAAGAATAATATAAAATTAACCACATAACTGAAGGAATATAGGAAAGAAATATCAAACTAGCATGCAGGCCCCGCCAGGTTAAATGGTCTCTGCAACCCGTAAACATCCTACCTCAGACAGTACCGCAGGCCGACCTGAAATTGTAAAGCACCTCGCCTACAAGCCTTAAAAGAGGCTATACCGTGATTTTTATTATTAGTGTGCGTTGCAGTTTCAGAGTTGGTACGTGTGTGACATTTTTATACCTCGTATATAGGCTATATAATAATAAATAATCTTTTCGCAACTCATACGACCCTCTGATCCTAAATTAGGCAGAGCCAGAGGTGAAAAATGTGTACATTTGGGTCTCCAGTTATCTGAATACCAAATTTCTTTAGTTTTTGCAGGAAGAAGTAATACACACACGCTTTCGCAGATATAATATTAGTAGGGTAAGACTTCGTGCGCGCGCCCCCTTGTGTGCACCCTTAGGCATGTGTCTAGTTTGACTTAAGGATAATCCGCCTTTCAGCAGAGTACCAGGCAACTGATAAACATACATAATAATTTTTTAATACATGTTTATGTATATAAACGACAAAACACTTAGACACAGAACAAATATTCGTGCTCATCACACAAACAGTTGTGCTGGGCGGGGATCGAGCCCACGACCTCCCGTTTAGGAGTCACATTCGCTAACCACCAAGACCAAGACGCCAGTCAAATCTATATAAGCCGTTTGAACGCATCCGAAACGGGTGTAGTACTAACCCATATTATCAACAATCCGCATTGGAAGTACTCCAGGCTTGAGTAGCAGCTCATACCCAGCAACGGTTAGTTACCTACTAAATAATACAAAATAATTAAAAAAACTTATTTAATAAATACGTACAGGTAATAAATAGTACCTATATTTATATCTGTCCCATATTTTATTCATAGGAATATTAAAATGCATAAATCATATTGTGTATGTGGAAATTCAAATTCTTTATTTGTTACAGTATTTAAATTTTTATTGAAAAGCAAATCTCAAGCATGCCGATGCAAAATTGGTTACTTACGTGACCAATCGATTTTCGTAAATTGAAACGAATTCCTTAACGTTGAGGGGATTCTTTTGTGGACCTTATCAGTCGTCAAAACGAAAGACTTATAGACTATTTTGTATGACTACTTCGAAATTGTGTTAATGTAAATATGAGGTCAGTAGAATGAGTCATTCACGAGTCAAGAGAATAAATCGTGTCTCCAACTTGCATTTTTAAGGGGCAGTAGATTGCGACCACCACAAAAATCCCCGTTTTCAGCCCTTCATCATTCACTGTGCTCTCTGTTCAATAAAAAACACCAGTCAATGTTGTCATAATTCATAAGTGATACTGGAACCTTCCATAATATATATGTTATCTATATATGTAATTAAAACTTTTTATTTATATCTATCACTTGTTTGGTTACCGCAGCCTCTGTCTAGTTTTGGATCAGATGTCTGTGTGTGTGTTGTCCTATTTATTATTTTATTTACACGTACACAGGAACCATGGAACGAAGCACATCAAGAGCGACTGGAGCTACTGCGTGCCAGAGTGCTAGAGCTTAACCGGCAACTGGGCGCACTGGCGGCCGGCTGGCGCCACGGCCAGCTCTCGCTGCACATGAACCTTGCACTGCCCGCCACCTTGCTCAACACACCTGCCACGCCGAACGCTTCAGTGCTGCGATCACAGAATCGATTACTATCTGAGGTAGTGTCCATCATTATTTATACGTACCTATAGAGTGCTCGACACTTCGTCTGCGTAAAATTAAAAGTTAAATATTATTCTACCTTAAAAGTTGCTGAAATTGGGCTCTTAAGGTAATCGCGCTAGGTATAGGTTGTTTCGAATGCTAATGTGTAAAAATGTCATTAAAGTCGGTTTTTTTTGTTAAAAATTTTGAAAGAATTAAATTAAATTTTGTTTAAAAATATATTTATTATTTCCCTTTTTTCGGACATGCTTACAAAACATTCAAATTACATTTTATTTTAATTTAGGATTATTTCTACTTTATTATAATATTATGTATATAATTATATTCATTATTATGTATGTATATATCTTTTATTTATTTACCTGTGTGCAGTTTGCCATTTTTTTTTTCAGGAAGTAAATCGTAAAAATGAAAGAATATCAGTATTGGAGCGTGAAAAATCTGCTCTCATCAGGGAGCTTTTACTTCAACGAAACAGGACAAAGATATTAGACACATTTACATAAACTTTTACTGTTCTTCATTATATACAAAATTTTTGGTGCCAATTGTAATGAATTATTTATGTAACCGAAACTAAGTCAATATGTAATATATTTTTAGCATTTACAATGGTTGATTATATATTTTATTTTTAATATTGTGTTAAGTTCTTATATGATGCCATCTAAATAATATAAATAAAATCAAAATTGTTCTATCCATTGTGAAATGTTTATTGTAGTAATCTTTTAGTGTATAATGGGGATTTTTTTAAATTTATTAACTTGCTTTATAAAACATTGAAGAATTATGAATTCATGACAAATTGGTAGGCCACAAAAGTAAAGTATTTTAATCTGTAACATATAATTATTAACACTTGTATCTTTTGTCAAACTATCTTAGACTAAATTCAATATGTAGTCTATAAGACTGAAATGTGTTTTGTAAAAACAATTGTGCATTAATTTTGTTATGTAAAGTTCTTAAAACTGTATGGTACCAAATTTTTTGAGGATAATTATATACATTAACAAAAATGTTTGTAATATAAAGCTACACATTTTTTTGTGTTACCTTTATGCCATCAAGTAGTTCTGAGGAAAGTATTATATGAAACTTTGTGCCAATAAAACTCATCACTGTATAACAGCTAAAATTTAATCATTTTAATGTATGAAAAAGTCTCAACATTTTGACTATATTACAATATACATTTATCAGTGCCATAATGTACTTACATTAATTGCATATTTAAAAAAAAATATGTTTAATATTCTAAGTGGAAGCTACATAATAAATTTTTTCTTCTATGTTGTTGCATTTTTGTTATACAAAGAGTAGTCATATTCCCTGAAGGGCACATCATATGTGAGGTAACCTTGATCCCAAGCTCTCTCTATGGCAACCAGAAGCTCCTTCTGTTTTTTCTGACACAGACCTGTTTTAAATGCACCCAATATCTGAAATATACAAAAACTACATTTTAATACAATTTTCCATATTTTCTAGTAAAATTGATGTAAGAGCAATTTTATTAACAGATATAGCATGTCAAATGGTCACTGTAGCTTGAACACATCCACATTAAACCTCAAATACTACTATAGTCCTACATCCAGCTAGTCCAAAGGACTAAGACAGTTGCTTCATATTTTATGTCCACAAGTATCAATACCTTTCTAACCATACACAAATGGTCATGGTAGTGTATATAATAAATAGTGTATGATATACCTACTGGAAAACCTAGAATACTGTCCATCTAGAAACATATAGGAAGTTTTGGCAGCATTACTAAAAATATCTATGTGACCATTTCATAAAAGATTTTATCACTGGAAGTCATCTAATCCAATCTTTCGAAAGTCTTATGTAGAGAAATAAAAAAAATTATTATGAGGCTGTTCAATATCCCTTTAAAACAAACAAAAATCACAGATAATATATTGTTATAAAACAATGTAAAGCTGCATATTTAAGAATTTTACTATACCTGTCCTGTATACTGTGATATAAACTGATCAAGTAACTTAGTGTTCCTGTGATCTAATATAAGGTATTCATCGCGGCAAATCGGACAGGGATTGCCGGTGGAAATTATACCATTACGAACACATGATTTCCTAGTTTTTCTTGGTGCAAATCCACCTTTGTGGTTACGACGATATTGTAACCAAACTGGTTTTTCGCCATACGTTTGTTCATAAGCTTTACTCTGCAGATATTTAATGCTGGTCTCGACGGGTATCATCTTAGTTCTATCTTTGGTGGGATCAATTTCTTTTTTTTGAACTTCTCCACTTTCTTCTGGCTGATCAGAATAAAATCGAACCGCAACTTTGACATCTGATAGAATTATTCTCTGAATCAACGAACGGACATTACTACCTAACGCCATCGTCTTATGTTTTAAAATTCACTGCACACTACACTGATTTACTTATAGAATTATATTATGAAAAAAAATCAAATTATATGGTTGACAGAAAATTACGCAGGGGATAGAAATATAACCTAAAACTTTTAATTAAGAAAAATTATAGAGAAAGAGAACTAAATCAATGTCATAGATGAGAAGTTACTGACTGCAATGTACCATAGATACAAAAATAACGTATATGGAATCCTGACTAAATATAAGCTGTTGAAGTGTTGACTGCTCTCTTTTTTCTCACATCTAGTCACAGAGCGTAATCATTTTGTTAGCATATGTCTAAATTTTAGATACCCAATTGTATAATATAAATTGTGTAAAAATAAATTTCGTAAAATAAAGTGTACGTAATTAATATTAAAGTTAAAATTGTTTCTATTCACCCCAATAAATGGTAACTTTATTAATTTTACAACTCTGTGGTTTCAAGTCAAGCTGTGTGTCAATGTCAATAATAGATTAAATTACTTCAATTTTCAATTTTGAAATCGAAACGTTATTTGTGAAAGTGTTGGTATAGTTGTAGCTGTTGTAGTAATAGTTGTAGCTTTTAAATCGTGAAAGAGGCGATCGAAGTCAATATTGATTTGCAATACTTGTATAAATATAAATTGTCTAATAAACTTTCATTCTTGTACACATTAAATGTGCTTCCGTTTGGTTTCTGTTAATTTAAGAAGTTCGTTACTTTTATTTCATTGATCTGTGAATACTTCTATTTCTTTTTATTTTCACTGAATTATGTCTGACGTAATTGAAGCTGGAGGAATGTAAGTGATCTTTAAACCTTAATAAATACAACTCGTTAAAATTTTTTTAATAGTAATTGTACAGGTGTGTAAACATACGAGGTTTATTTTAAAGCATGTGCCCAGTATACAAAAGGAAAATATGGCACAGGCTCTAAAATAAACTTTTGTACTTGTATCAAATTATTTCTTACTTTTTAATACAAAGTTAGTTTCCGAACCGAAGAACCGAGTTCGCTTTGAGGTAGAATTTACTGTTAGTTGAAATATTACTTTATTCTGACCACGATGTCGCCTTATTTTTATACTTTGCTAGCACCCATACAAACAAGATATGTAATGTATGGCGGCTGGTTAAGGGGATAGGATGTCCTGGACTACACTAAGTGTACTCACTACATAGTATTAAATATTTCTACCTACTTTTCTCTTTTTCTACTACTCAAAATATGCAAGGAGCAGTGGACCTGGAACTGTTTAAAAACATCAAAGCAGAGAATGTGTTGTGTAAGACTACCATCAACTACAATAAATTACCAACACTGGACAAAAACTTCAACAGGTTGGAACATAGAAATTTAGGTGAATTTGAATTGACACTAGAAAAAGCGTTTTTTTAATATATTTTACAGAACTAAAATTGTATTAATTTTATAGATATTAATGTATTTAATAAATTTGTTTATTAGTGTAGTGCTATTAATCTGTATTTTGCTGTCTTTTCCTTTAAAAACCTCTTCAGAGTGGTCTTTGAACACTGAACTAGGACAAATCTGGTGAATCTGGGACATATTGCAGCACTATGTCACTGGATCTTATTGAGTGCTTGGCCATAATCCCAGGGCTCTTATAACCCTCATAAAATCTTAATAGCTTGTAGTCAAAAGATGCAGCAGCTAATTCTGGAGAGACAATCACTTAAAATTTTCTTTAAACCATTATTGAACTATATAGAGTGAGATACCAGTAAGTCAAGGTTTGGAGGACATGTCTTAAACATTAATTATTAAATGAACGATTTTTATGTCAGTTTAAATACAATAAATAAAATTAATTTATTTTGATTAACATAAATTTTATCAGTGTGACCCATTTCATATTAGGTTGATGAGTATAAAATTCAAATTGATGCTTGACAGGCAAAATTAACAAAGTGACAATTTGATTGTGATAGAGTGAGGAAAAAACTAAGCAATGTGTGATATAAATATTTAAGTCAATCTTGCCCTTTAAGGGCATTATTAAGGGCATATAATCCCATTATTATAGAAATTTTAGAACTTTTTATTAAAATAAGCGATATGTAGTTTTGATTGTCAGTCTTGGCAGAGATTGCCAGTCTTCTCTTAATATTTATCTAATCTACCAAAAGAATTTTGAAGAGATCATAAAGCTATATGAAAGATGTATTAACACTTCCCAGCTAAGCTTTTCCTAATTTTTGCTACAAAGATTTTTGGGTGAAGATGCATGTGGTCTGGGCGTTATCGCCATAAAAGACCATACTCTTTCTGTTGATCAAGCCCGGCTATTCTTGCTTCAGTCTCATCAGCTATTGGCAGTATAAATTCGAATAGGTTTGTTCGTTGGTTTAGGCACAATAAATGCTTATAATCAACCTTGTCTTTCAGCTATGCAGTAACTACTAATTTTTTTAGCTATGCTGTAACTAAGGGGAAGCCATGTTTTAATAATGGGGAAAAATTTAATATGCCAATTTTGCCCCATTATTAAAAAATTACTTCCACTTTTTTCGTAACACCTTCGGTCGCCCACCAAAGTTGGAATCAACGTAACCACCAATATTCCCAGACTGAACATGATTAAATTAGCTTGCCTACTCCTACTGTCTGCATTAGTTCCATGAACATCATAAATTTTTACGTTATGATTACATTTTTTCTCTTTTTTGCTATCATCAAAATTATTCATTAGGTTCACTTTTGTTATGCGATATGCAATTATTAACTTCCATGTGTCTTATCAAGGTACTTTTTATTTTATAACTAGATGACCCAGTGAATCCCCTTGTATCGGGTAAATTTCATTTTTATAAAAGATAAGAACTAATAAGAGCTATGCAAGTGTCGAATTATCATACAAAAGTACCAATTTTGTCGATTCTCCGGCTGCTCTTTTAAGTTCTTTTCTCATTTTTTTTAAATCACCCATGCAGTCGGGCGAACAAAAAGAAAAAAAAATTCAGTCGAGACCTCCTACATTTTGCAACACTATCGTACGGCAATTGATTTTCATACATATAATTATATGGATAAAAAACTTTTAGCAATTAAAAAAAGTAGGGTCTTTTGCGTTACTTAAATCTTAATTACGGAGTTACTTAAATCTAAATAATAGGTTAAAATTTAAGTGGCCGGTGAAATAAAATGTTACGAAAGAGTAGTAGCAACTATAAATCGACTCATTTATTATAGTTTTGCGTTTTCTTTCAATTTTACTATTATATCTTAAAGTAAAACATTTACCACTTGCAACTATGTAGCTACATAGATTTACTTATGGCAATTTACAATTAATGCGCAAATATACATAACATAATAATTCATATTTGATTTATGATTTGATGAATTTGTTATAGTATGTATGAGTTATATTACATGAATTAGGTATAGTTTTCGGTGGTTGAATTTTAAAAACATTTGTACCTATAATTGTTAAATTTTATTCTATGTCGTTACATAATTAAAAAAAATTAAAGCTAAAAAATAAAGACGCTTTAATTGTAATCCGAATTAAGAAGTAGAAAATAATTTTAAATAATTAATTTTATTGCAAAAATGCGTGGTGTGAATCTTATAAATAGTTTATTGTTAGCTATTTAGGTATTTAAAGAGTTCTTTTTGTAAAAAAGACCCTACCCCACCCTTTTGGATACAAAATATATATTATTTCGTTTATAAAACGATTCCTGAACAAGTTCTATGCGCGATGTTATATTATGTAGCTTGAGATATTAAGGAAATGATACAAATTGAAAATTAGAGCACCTCGCTCCTGGCTGATTCTATTTCTGTAAGATTATATGTCGCGGGCAGCATCCGCCTCCGCCCCTCGTTTCCCGCGCTTCTTTTATCTCTCTTATGCCTATCGAACGATGTATGTGTCAAAGTGCTCCATCTCCTCTGCAGATTCCGGAGACTGGCGAGTGATCCCGAATCCCACCCGAGTCAGAGTCAGTATTTCGCTCACAGTTCTCTTGTCGACTGTAAAAACACGCACAATCAAAACATTGTCCTTATTATTTATTTACATTGTACTCAATAGGTATATTTTCGATAAGTAGCAGAAATTTATCTATCGTGAAAATTAGTGTTAAAATAAACACAATAAGATATAGTTAAGTCGATGGAAATATTCGTGTCTTTCGTGTCAAAGATGAGAAGTGCCAGTGAATTTATTTTATAATTCGTGAACCTAGTCATCGAGGTTTCAAAGTGAAGTCAGTTATGTTATTTTTATCTTGTTATATTTTCTGTCAGTGCTTTTAATGGATTCTTGTCTTGCTAATTAAAATGGCAACTTTACCACGAATGAATAGTTCGAAACATGGATCTAGTAATATTTCATCTCCTTTTAGGTAAGATTTTCTCAAATGATTCAGAGCATAGTGAGTTTTAAACTAGTAAATTTAATTTAGCTCATATTTGTTAATAATTTTATTATTGTTTATCCTTCCGCCTCGCGTATGCATCACCCTTTACTCACAACGACATTTTAATAGTAAATAACAAAAAAATATAACAAGAAAGTAAATATAAAAAAAAAACAAAAAAAATATTGGCAACTAAATTACTGTTCGAAATAGAATTCGAACTTTTCGCACGCTATTAGGTGCGTTAGTACCCACTAGAACTAAATACGCAATTTCATGTTCGTATTACTTGCAAGGCGCCCAAATGGGGGATTTCAAACAAAATTTGGATCAATTAAACTTATACATGTTTTATTTTAATTTTATCATAAATCGAAATCATGTGTTACTCTCCGAAACTGCTTAACCGATTCTGATGAAATTGTATAACGACAGTGTATGGTTGCTATCAGCTTAAAAGATAAAATACATATTCTTAGACCCGACAGGTTGTGTTGTAAATAACAAAATAAAAAAATTATTTTTTTTCGTTTTGTGAACACAAATCATATGAATATTTTTTGATGCTACCTTTAACTATATGAACTGGTTTAAAATCATGATCGATATTAGTTTATCACTTTATTTTATATTTAATTTATTTCTTACATACCTAAAATTTATACTTTTTATTTTAATCCCGTTTTAAAATACACTTACCTTAACACTTATTGAACTACATAATTTTCATAAAAATCGTCTCGGGTTTTTACGTATTTTATTTAGGTACACGATACTGGATTTTAATATTTAAGAAGACAGTAGAAATGACTATAGCCTTACGTAGACCCACAGTGCACAATGATAACTTATTGACCACTAAATATGATACTTAACAACTTAAAGACTATCGTACTATCGACTATTGACTTAAATACTATCACTAGTTAATGATATACTATACATTTCTCAGGGCTTAGCACCGTTACGTTTCCGAGATCGGAAAGTAGCTTGGCCACTGTCAAGTATCTGGAATGATACATCTATCGCTCACT
>DWNH01001835.1:0-10690 GCA_018249895.1 Tiana niger | reverse complement strand
TGCCCATAGGCGACGGTGATCACTTACCATCAGGTGAGCCGTTTGCCTGTTTGCTGAGCTTCACTCATAAAAAAAAATAAAAAAGAATGTTAATATTTAATGACATCTACATTATAATTAAGTTTTTGTGTAGTAGAAAATACTTATACTATAATTCTTTACTTAGGTGTCAAAAATAAATTTGGTGGTTTGTATGACTTATGCTGACTTGGCCTTGAGATGTATGTATGTACATCAAAATCAAACTAAAAAGATCTGTATAAAAATCCTTTATTATTTATTATTATTACTATTATTATTTATCTTTCAATCTTGTATTCATCACATTAAACAATTAAATAAATCCAAGATGTCACAGATTGAAAATTATATAGGTACAACCAAAAATTGCTGAGAAAAAATACCCATGTTTTTTTGTACCTACTCAGATACATGTAAAGTTATATCCAAGCTATCTTTACGTTAGTATTAAAGTCTTATCCGAGATAGTCCATAAAGTCCTATTCTGATTAAACCGACAACTTTACATCTCAATACCTCGGCAGTAGGCAAAAACACTCTGAAACTGCTCGCGGTAGTCAATACCAATGTCTAAAGTCGAGACGTTGCCACCGTCGACTTAACTATTTACTTTTCGAGAAGTTTCCGCGCACTTTGAAATTTGGCACCGATTCCTTCTAGCATATTCTGTTGCATTGGACTATTTGATACGTTGCTAAGTTTTAATTAAAATTGATCAATGGACTACAATGCACATTGTGTGCCGATGTGGATTCAGTCAGGTAGGGCAATGTCTTTGTGTTTGATTGATTAATACATTGTATGTACAGATGTATTGAAACCGATATAACAAAATACGGTTGTTTTAAAACTGTCTTCTAATGAAATACTACTAACTTAATAACTTACCTAGTGGTAAACCGAAAAGATTAAGGTTTAAAAGCATCTATGGCCATAAAATATTAACAGATCCGATTGCCATAAGTTCAAAGCATCAACTCCGTTGCTGAGGAATTCTATCCTTTGTTTTGTTGTTTAGATATCCATTTTGGGAAGATGTCCTAAATTTTAGACAAATCTATCTGTAGTAGTATTCTGTAGAGTCTACCAGAATACAACAGCTCTTGCACTTGTAATGCTTTATGTCTATGGTAGTTTTAAGTGAAGTACCTAATGCACTGGATCTTCTGTAGACGTTCAATATTGCTTTCAAATATGACCTTGTAGACATTAATTTACAGTGTTTTGCTCAGTTCTATAAATAGTCCAGCTTGGACCTAAGGTGTTTGGACTCCGTTACTATTTAGCGGCATGCGGTGGTTCATGGAAGAACACTTTTAAGCAATTTGTATCTTACCTCTATCACTGTCAGATAAACTTGTATTGGTTAGATTCGGTTATTTATTTTACCTTCATAAACTTAAAAATCGTTTTCGTGATTCGAATTGATAAAATATTTTACTACGTTTCATGTTTCCTTTAAATTGAAATACATGTCACCGCAAACTGCATTGCAACTTGTGCTTTAGATTTCTTTACCTATTGTAAAACTGAAATGCTGTACGAACTATTATCATTTCTTCATACCTAATGAAAGATTTGACACATTTAGATCACCTATTAGAACTAAGTAGTTAACTACAGAAGAATTCATTGGACCACTTAAATAATTTGAAGATTTCATTCGATTTTCATGCAATAGAATGTAAATTAATTTATTCTGATTTCACGATTTTATGAAAGGAATATTTTAGGACAGTCTCTTCAATAAGTGCTTTGAATATAGAGAGGTCGTCTGATAATTCAATTTATTTCATTTCGACGGATGTAATACCCGTGAAATCTATTGTAACTGTGCCTATTACTTAGAAGAATGAAATGAAAAATTATATTTTATGAAGTACTTCTCATATATATATAGTTTCTGAAGTGAGTGGTTCAAAAGTATAAATACGCCTTTCGTCCAAATGTCACGACGTATGTAGCCCAAGGTCATCGGTAATGTCTGATTAGATGTATTAAAATCCGTCCTACAAAGTTGAATTTCGTTAATTCGAATACTGAAATTACTATCACTATATGGTTTAACAGTTTTTATGTCTATATAGTAAAATTATATATCTCTATTTTATTTCATCATCATCAACAACGTAAGAAGGACTCAGTTTAGAGATGAGAATGACTTACGACATATCTAGGTTACTAGTGAGTTACAATGTATGTTAAGAAATTGGATGAAAGGAAAAAAACTCCAGTTATAGTTTATGGATTGAAAAATTTTGAATATCATCAAAGATATTTTATTGGCAAGATCCACGCAACGGAAACTGTAAACCTTATAATGTCCCAAGACATCAATATTAATAAAGGTTAATGGATATGTGACTGGCGGTAAATGAAGATTTACGAGTTTAAGTGCAATGCGGTTTTTGCGCATAGCCCACACAATGGGATCCATTTATATCAACGCCATAATCCAAATTGTGAAATATCCCGGGCAATAAGTAAGGATAGGCTTAAATTTTCCTGCCCATGACATACTTTAAACGAGCCCACCATAACGTTAGAAGTCTGAAAATTTGACTTTATAATACTTTTTTGATAAGAATTTCGAAATTTATCGGTTAATTCTATATCAGTGTGCATTTTTTTTGCACAAGTTTTTATTCAACTTGTAATGTTTGTGTGTACATATGTATGTTGGTTTGGGTCAAATCTTGCAAGTTAAATTTGACCCACTGGGACTTGAAACACTGAGAGTGTTCAATTGAGCTGAATATTGATATACCCCTTTAGTTCCGATAACAATGCATATGCTTACTCTAATTGTGAATCCCCGATAAAAAAGTCTGGCTTCGCAAATGTTATGCTGACCTTGACGAATTTAAGTAGTCTATGTTTATTATCGGCCTTGAAAATAAAGCTATCTTTTATTTAAGGTTAAGAATTTCCCTACATATGATTTACCGAGCTTGTGTAAAATTCCGAGAAAGAATTGGTACTCTATATCCCATGGGCGTCGTAGGAGGCGACCGAGGGAACTTTAGTACACTTCGTTGAATTGCCAAGCCCATGTTCTGCCTGTCACTTATGGAACAAAGGCGTGATAGCTATACGCTTATGTATCATCCAGTTCGTACTTGTCATCGTGTTTACATTATTGATATATGTATCTATTCATGATTATGCAAATATCCCAGATACACAGAATAATGCTAGATTTCTTAACGTCTTTAAAACGAGTGAGTTTAACATATCAACGCTTAGATCACTTCGCTTTACATGAAAGTAGCCACTATGCGTCTAGTCATTAAGGTCGACATTATGTTAATTCCAATTCGAGTGTCCACCTGTTGCTCAGCTTCAGAAAACCTTACAACAAACTAAGTACCTTCTTAACAGAAACTGGATATTGACAGAGGCAAATTACTTAACTTTGGAGCGCCCTTCGTGATATGAAATTTTAATTAGCGTCAAGGAAAGGGCATTATTACCCTCTCAGAAACGGGTTTTGCTCAAACTTGGTTTAGGTAAACAAGATTTTACCGGGTGATTAATTAATCTTAATGGAGTTTGAGTAAAGTGTGATCCCGAATTCCGCACATATAAGCCTATAAGCCTTCTATATCTAATCTTGCGAGTTTGTAAATCGGAACGGTAACAGTTTCGGGGCTAACATTCAATCAGTACCCTTGATATCGCACCAATTTATCTCTTACCAACTGAGATTAATTCTTGCGTACCTCGTTATTCCGTTTCCATTCTTCGACAACAAGAATTCGGGAAAATATTTAGGGGAAACATTTAAGTATAGTGTAGATAGTATGTATAATTATTATTCTATGTAATTATTTAGCTCGTGGTAAGTTCTGCCGATAGGAAAGTTCCACCGCCACGCCCATTTGTACTGTGCAATACATTGTGTTTCGTGTTGTTTCCGGGAAAATTAACGAGTTGACAATCTTAGTCCTCAGGAGTTCCAACGTATCTTATTACGGTCTCAGGTTGGACTACGGTACTTCCTGAGGCTAAAAATGGATATCTATGGGTTGTAGAGACCATTGAACTCCAGGTGGAGCTTTACTATTTCTTTGAAAAGGTACTTTATATATTGTACAATAAAAGAAAAAAAAACTTCACGCCCACAAAGTTGCGAGTGAAAGATTATTGTTCTATGAACTGAACCTTAACTGAACTGAATTGGATCCGACCAAACAGAGTGACTGCTGTTTGGTAGATCTTACCGAAGTTCAACCACACGGCTCATTATACAATTTTACATAATTTTCCATGTCGTGGGATTGTTATACCAAGACAAACAATACGGTGAAAGCGAAAATTAATTGCGAGAAAATTACGAGAATTTTCTGATTTCGTTTTCAATTTCAGCTTATCGAAGTAGTGACGCTTTCGTCTTTATCGACAATATTCAGTATGATAATGTAACTTCGGAGGCGTCCATAAATTACTTGAGGCGTTCTTTAAAATTCTCTGACCTCGCTCCCTCCTGATGAGATGTTGTGAAATTTTATTAAATCCCCTCCGACATCCCCCAATCTCACGTGAAATTTTTCAAAATGTGTATTTCTTATGTAAATGCGTTGGATTTTTATTCAGAAAAGAATAAAAATAATTTGCTTAGTGCTTTTATTTACAACTAGGCTTCTTCGACTAGAAGTGGCGCGAAAACAAACGGCGGGCTACTCTGCAACTTTGCGGCGGTCGCATAATCTCCTTAGATACATAATGTTGTGTATGGTTTGGCCATATTTGAGTAAAGAAGTTTTACTTAATTTAAAACATTTTTCTCGCAACTTTGTTCTGAAAGAAAAAAATTGCTTGATATTTGCAGAGACCCCCCTCTCCCCAAAGTAAGATTAGAGGAGATTCGACTCGACCCCCTCCCCCCCTTAAATACCTCACGTAATTATGGACGCCCCCTTATGGGATTCAGTGGAACAGACACTAATATTATTAAGTTTTAAGACTGTTCAATAATTATTATTATTATGTAATTCTTAAAGGCTATCATTATGTGTACAATCATTTTTTTCAGAGTAGAAGTAGTTATTAAAATTCTTACCAGCAACCACAACCTTCTTCTAAAAGACGAAAAATTACTTGACGGTACGAATGGGCGTGGCGGAGATACTTCTCTAGTCGGCAGATATTTATGTATATAAATTTCGAAACAAGGCGAACACGTAAATACGTAGGGTTGGAAGAAAAACAGAACGTTGATTACATCGGCAATAATTTTTATAAATTTACGTATTACACACTCGGCATATGGCAAAAATCTTTATGGATGTAGGCACTACATATCAAGTAGGTCCATCCTTATCTTGAAGGTCGCAGGCATTACCAATCCAAACTGTTTGCCCTGGCTACGGTGAACGTAAATCTGTATGGTCGTGACTTTCCGGGAGCTAATTAATCGGAAACGGAGGTTTGGAATCGATCCAACATCTGAGAATTCCGAGGCTGTGCCGTACTGATTTGTTTACAACCACTTTAGGCAAACAGTGTAATTGTTGTTCGAATAGGCATAATCGAGTAGGTAGATAAATATACCTGAGTTGCTTGAAATATTACTGTGTCCAATTACGGTATAATAGTATGTAGGTATATGGCTATTGTATCCATCCATCCATTAGCCTTTAATTGTCCCCTGCTAGATACAGGCCTCCCCAATTACCTATCTATATATATAAAAATGAATGTTTGTCTGTATGTCCTTTATAGAATCCTAAACTATGCATTTGATTTTGTAATGATCTTTAGCAGAGTTGTGCATGAGCCCACGAAGGTTTCTGAGTTGGTACTACCAATTTTCGACAGACGGCGATGGCGAAAAGTGAATGAATGAAATGTGCGTAACTTGGGATGTTATTTACTCTTATTCAGTATTAATCCTTATCTAAATTGCACCTGGGCAAAGCCGGGGCGTTTCATTAGTATTACATATAAATGATAATCTGTTTTGGATATGAAATGGAAATCTGTTATTTTGTATTAATATAATTTTTCTCTTTTAATTAATTCCCAAAGAAAAAAGAACGGGGCTTTAGATTAAAGTGGGTATAATTGTGATTAAAGTTATACTTCTGTTGGTGTGTTAGGGAAAAATGATGAGAGTAAATTTTTACGATGCGCGCGTACACCGTCCTGAAAAACCGAAGTTAAGAAGAAGTTAGCTATAGTCAACATTTTTGTCATTTAACTAGATAATGCGTTATAATAAAACTTTCAATGTATTAAATACCTTTTTTCTTTTGTTACTGTCGTTTTTTCTACAAACGTAGAATAAGGCGAAAGATAAAATTTTTAAAATGATTTTTATCTTGTTACGCCACAGAAATATAACTTCTAACATAAGTACACACACACTTTTTTTTTGTTTATAAAGGTAAACGGTAAAAGTATTACCAACTTTCTATCATGCGTATTTTCAGTAAAATTTTATTTAATACATATCCTGTTCCATACAAAAAAATCTGCAATTAGGGTTTAAGTAGGGAGGCTTTACTGGAATAAATCTATAGGCGACGGTTATCACTTACCAACAGAGGGCTCGACTACCTTTTTGCTGGGTTTAAATAATATGAGACATAATACCAATATTACTTCATAACGAAGTCATAATATGTAATTCAGTATCAGAATTGGATTTCAAATCCAATCTCAGTGTCCTTTGAGAATTGAAACCGCGCACGTTGGTCTTCAACCACAGTATAATTCGATTGTTAATGATTGGCCGAAGTTAGCTTTTGGTATAGATATTTAGATAATTGGAATAATGTGTTTATTTATATAACAGGGAGTTTATATATAAATTGCAAAAGATTTTTCAAGGCTTAGGTATTTGCAAGACTTAAACAAATGTAACCTACCATTCGGTTAGAATTTTTATTTGTAGATTCTTGATTATCTCTACATTTAGGGTTAAATGCCGGAATGTAATTAGTTGAAATACCATGATGTCTCTTTATGTCTATTTCTTATCGTAATACTATATATATAAAATATATAATTTCTAGTTCCATAGCAGTACCAGCGGCGTAGACCTAAGTTAAGTTAGGTTAGGGTCTTCCAATCTTTGTTAGGACAGACTTAAAGTTCCTCTGCTCTGTCCACTTAAAACAGCACGAGCCACCTTCAGTAAAATGACCTTTTCGCAGACGGATAACTACCTCTTTGTTACTGACTTTCTTTGTTAGCACAGAGCTGAAGTCCTTCCGCCCATTGCTTCCTTTTTTCTTTGAAAGTATAAAGTATAAATCCTCTACGTCTATCTTTCTTTTCCGCTGCCGACGATACCCTGGATCAGTGGTGGAAGCAAGATATCAAATCCCCGCATCCAAAATGTACGCGCGTAGACATGCACGTATGTATGTACAGTATGTACATTGTACACCTTCGAATAGGTTGCGTGCTGGCTTTGTGTCTATCATTATTCTTATATCGCAGTATCTCACAAGAAAATCTGATTTTATGCTTCACTACCACTTATTAGATCTTAACGTTTGATGAGTAAAATAAAATAAATCATCAATAATCATGATAACCCTAATTTACCATTTGACGGTCTACTAAATTTCGCAACAATTTCATATTGTAATACACCCACACCGTACCGGGAGATGAAACAGTAGGTAATAATTAATGTGTAAATTCGGTAATTATTTCGTATTAGCGAGAAATTATTCCGTTACAAATTGAATCAGGAATCGCTTCGTTAATTAAGAGGAGATAAATCTAGATTTTAGAAGCTTTTGAACAGAAATAATCATTGCTGCTATTTTTAGATTTGTTGTGCAATATTTATGTAAGCCGAAGATACCTAATTCAGTCCTGTTTTTGATCGGTTAGTTTATAACATTACTATTGAGAATGCTTTAAAGTATTTAATTCAAATTATTCCAAAGTGACAATTTTTATACAAAATCACCACCTTCAATTTTTCCCAGCATTTAGGCGAAAAAAACCAAAAACGCACGTCGACAAGTTCTCTCTTTATAAGAATACCAAAAAGTTTTCTTCCTATAAAAGTCATCATAAAGAGATAAATACATAGATAGAAATACAGTTGTAGGAAATATCGCTAAAATAGGCTAACTAGAAAAATCAGGGCCGGTATAAAAATGCATCAATAAATGGATAGAACTGCTATAATGGAAACGCAACTGACTGCATTTAAAATGTTTTCACGAAGCCATTTTAGCGTCTGAACAAGCATGAATCATTTATAGCCATACTCCCTAGGATATCGATAAATTGAACGGAAAAATTCTTCGCTATAGAGAATACCTACCTACTGGCATCATTGTGCAGCTGCTTTTGTTCCTTGAAAGTGTATGAATTTAATTTAATTTAAAGTTTATAGTATAAATGTATATTAATATATCGGGACAACTCACACACCGTCATCTGATCCCAAACTAGGCAAAGCCTGTGCTATGGTAACCAGACAACTGATAAACATACATAAATAGTTATATACATAGTTCGATGTTTTGATCGACTGTAGGTTGATTTTGATATAATAAACACTAAATGTTACTTAGAATAAAGCATAATTAATTTAAGTAATTCTAATTACTCACACAGTTTAGTTTAAACACACTAAATATTCTATTTAGGTTGCAGAAATTAGACATTGAAGCAAATGAATGGCTTTTGTTTGCGTGATGGGCGTAAAAACAAACTGACGAAAATTGTTCTATTCGTTCCATTTCTTATAACTCGCGTCTTCCGTATATTGTATTTTTTTGCAAAACACGTTTGTGTACAGAAACGACATACATATCTTCGATTTTATTATAGTTTTGTGCGCGGGTTTTTATCTCAGATATGAGAAGGGTATAAGCCATAGTCAACAATATTGCCAAGAGGAAGTTGATGGATTTCACACGTTTTTCCTTCCTTCACCGAAGAGCAAGAATTAATAAATTTACAACAAGCACATAATTTCGACAAGCTACGAGTAGAGTTGCGTGCGGAGATCGAATCCGAACTTACTGAAACGGTACGCCGAAATCTAACCACTAGGCTATAACCGTGAATAGTAAAAGTAGCTAATAGCTATCTGGTAATAGGTGAGGTTTACGAGGCTCAGTTTCTATGATTGGATTTACGCCGTCTGATCCCTAGTTTTATAGCTGTTTTTATATTGCCACTATTTATTACCATATGTTGTTTTATGCCTTTATAACTCTTGAGGGTATTAGCTTCGTCTTGTTTTTACCGTAGACATTTATACTTAAAAGTACAGCGCAGATTTGGTTTTGTGATAATGTACATTTGATACATAACTTCAAATTTAAGTTAGGTCATAAAACAACGACATAAATGGAAAATAAATAAAAATGTAAAAATGTTATTGTACAACAATGAATATGAATGTATTTGTCGCGTAAATTTAGTGAAGCTAGTAAGGATTACTGTATTTTGTACATCTGAAAAGGTAATCTTTTCTTTTTTTTTCTTTTCTAAATATGGTCTGAACTAGATGTTTTATACCACCTATATACCTACCCATATTTGTGTAAATAAATAATTTTGTCTGTCTGAAAAAAAAAACAAAACATAGGTATGATTACTTGAATAGGAAGTAATTCAATTAACCATTGTACCCTTACAAATTTAAAATTTCTTGAACGTACGCCAATTTGCCAAAATCAACCATTTAAATTGAAGCCGCGTGGGCGATCGAATTCATCTTTTCAATTTGACTGTAATCCTCCAATTAATTGGCTAATTTATCATTTCCAATTTCAATAACTTTACCTGTATTTATAATTTTATGAACGTTTACATTGGACCCACTCTCACAAAAAATAAGCATCATCGTATTCGCTCTACTTTTCACTAGCCCCTTCGCAAATTGCCTCAATATACAGAATCCACTACATTTTAATGAGACTCTTATGAAATCATCGTATCAAATATTCATTTCGTATGTAGGTAATGTTAATAACACTTGTTGAGTCATGAACCACTTTAACATGGTTTGGTACAGATCTTGGAATGGAAAAATAAATAAAAAGTAAGTTGTAATCTCATTATTTCTCTTTGATGTTATAAATGAAAGAACTCATGTTTTTTCAATTGTACTTGGATAATTCGAGTTCTACGCCTTAGAACATGTCATCTATAAGATCGCTTGTGTCCACAACCTAATCCCCACCTTTTTGTTTGCCCTGTGACCTTGATAAAAGTTGACTTTACAGATAACCCTAGCTGCATCTGGATGTAGCTGATGCTTGCATAAATACTACGTTGCATTAGTGCTCAATAACAATAAAAATGGAGAGTTGCCTTCGATTCTTCTCTACAATATGTGCAGATATCAATAGTGCCTAGTCTAAGATTGGCCATGTGTCTACCAAGTCTACAGTGTTCAGTCATAACCCTAGTTTCCATGTAATGTTTTATAGATACTCAATAATTCAATTGTTAATACACTCTTGCCTTTGACTACTTTACAAATTCATATAAACATTTTTCGTGTCTATAACAATCATGTGTACTGAGGAAGTAAATTCCATCTTTTCGCCGCCGAAACTACTTTACTGCATGAAGGGACACGAACAACGCAAATCAGCTGGTGTTAGTAGTGGAAATTGCTTTTACTTGAACAAGACGGTTAAGGCCGTGACCTTTACCTGCCGCCTACGTTATAATGATG
>DWNH01001834.1:0-10692 GCA_018249895.1 Tiana niger | reverse complement strand
TGTGTGTGTCCATGGTACCCACGACACAAGATCCTAGAATCTTAGTGTGGGGCTATGAGTGTGAAGCGTTATTTATATATTTATTTATATATATGTAAGTATATGTATGCATATGTGCATATAAACATAATAATATGATGAATTTAGATTTCTGTCTCGGTCTGGGTGTTAGTGTAATGGTCTTTGTGTGTGTCCATAGACCCTACATAGTACATACCCACGACACAGGATACTAAAATCTTACTGTGGTAAAAAACAAGAATAAGTCATCAGACCTGATTCCTCACGCTGTTGCTGGACCTGGACAGCGTGATGTAGAACTGGTTCTCGATGTACACGTAGTGCTGCGCTCTAGTGATGGTGTCTACGTAGGCCTCGTGGATGCTTTGCTCCACAGTGTCGGGGTCCAGGAAGCCGCAAGACCACATTGATACGCTGCGGAGGATCTGCGTCAAATAAGTTTTTGTTATATAATTTATAGATAATTATATATATTAGTCATACGTATATAATTTATAGTTATACGTTATACAGAACTCACCCAAATAGTTTACCAATTAAGTAACTGTATATCGATGCTTGAAAGGCAACATTTACTAAATGGCAATTTACAGAAGAGCAATTTAAAATTGGAAAAAAAATAATAGAAATAAAGCATATAAAATCATCTAGTTGTAGTACTGATACTCCAACGAATTTTAAAAGCTGTTTAGCTTCTGTATACCTTGCTGGTAATTGGTACTTAAGTTAGTGTCGCTTAGTAATATATTACCTAAAATTCCAAACGGGAAAAGATTACCAACCAACTACAAATATGTCTTTTTTCAGATTTTGGTTGTGGAAAGAAATTCTAAGCAACAATATCATGATAAATATGTCCAGGATTTTCCCACTTGTATACTTAGAGTAAACTGAGCCAAATTTTAACATCTTACACTTAGCTTACAATAGTTCGGAAGAGACCAAAACAGGTAAAAATCTGAAGTATTAACACTTCCTAGCCAAGTTGTCTTGATATTTTCAGGTAATATTTTCTCACTATTCAGTGAGTTTTCTTTTTTAATTATTAAATTAATTAATGTATAATAAATTATATAATATCAACCAACCCGCACTTGGCCAGCGTGGTGGACTGTGGTCTAAATCCTTCTCACGCGAGAAGAGACCCGTGCCCAGCAGTGGGACTATGATGGGCTGATGATGATGATAAAAAAATTATAATAATGTAACATATAAATAAGTAGTTACCTGACATGAAACATTGTGTATGTCAACATTGAGTATCTGCTCCAATCCCTGTAGAGGCTTTATATTGCTATACGTCTTCGGCAGGAGATACGGGTAGTTTGTGTTTTGTCTGTATAATATTATAAGAGACTTTTAAAATTTTCATTTTTATACTCATTCTTCAGTTAAAGATGATTAAGAAATTTTGAAACAGTTATTTGAAGATAACGAATGCTCAGCTAATAATATTGGTGGCAATATCCATTTAATATATTAATTAATGTTAATTTCTATTCATTTAAAATTAATTCATATTCATTATGCGGAATGTCAATGTGTTCCCCTTGGTCAAGACATAAAGAAACGAAACGGAAATGCTTCCTACGCTGCGGCGGGCGATCGCCGCTTGGCGTCGGGTCTACGGGCCTCGAGGTGTCTCCCTGCTTACCCGGGCATGCTCAGGGGAATCACTGTCCCCTGGTGTTTCTCACCCACTTAATGAGGCAGGGTCATCCTACCTTTCCTGCGTTATTCTTGCCAGAGCCATAAGTCGATCCCAGAAAGAGGTACCCTCTTTCTAGAAAGATAGGACAGACGGACGGACAGAACCATAAAATCACACAGCACACATCTTATAACCTATAATCGCATAAACTTTTACGGCCATTCTTATAGAATTTATCTGTTGGAGCGAACAAGCCATTAAGTAACAGAATGGCGCACTTGAGTCAATAACGAGTGTCACAAGTGTAGATGTGACCTTGCGATTGCGACAGTAAATGTAATATTATTAGCTTGTTTATTTAAGCTATTGTTATTGATCATGAATGTGTTAAGTGACTTATGAAAATAATAATGACTAATAGAAGTTATAAATTAAGTATTGTGTTTAATAACTCTGCGAATTTGATTAGTGAGAATAAAACAATCGAAGATCAGAAAGTTTAATTATCTTAATCGAAATCTTGAGTTATTACCAAAGTGCCTTTTCAAATGCATGATCATATTTCTAGGATTTTCTATTTAAGATGTTATTGCTAGTTTTGACTGGCCTCGTGGTCTAGTGGTTAGCGAACCTGACTGCTAAACGGGAGGTCATGAGTTCGATCCCCACCGAGAACAAATGTTTGTGTGATGATCACGAATATTTGTTCTGTGTCTGAGTGTATTGTTATCTATATAAGTATGTATTTACATTAAAAAAATGTATGTTTATCAGTTGTCTGGATATCATAGCACAGTCTCTGCCTAGTTTGGGATCAGATGGGCGTGTGGTATGTTTAGTCTTCCGGAGTAGCAACGCGTCAATAAGTAACTACGAGCTTACGGAGGGCTGCGGCATTGCCTGAGGTTCTAGATGTTTATTTGTAACAACCACATAATACCAGGTGGGCCTGTATACTCTTATGCCACTTCTTTCCTTTGAGAAAATATTTTATTTGCAATATTTTATGCACTAGTGCATATTAGTCATTACTGTTATGTCATTAGTTAATGACATTTAAGAACGATAAATTATAGTAAATTAAGATTTATTTAGATAAATTCCGATGCCATCTAATTAATAGTTTGTTAATTTAATTAAATGTACCTATATGTAACGCGTATCATAGCTTTCTCCATTTCTTTTCCGTAAAAACTATTTAAAATTTTGATTAAGTATCCATTACAGATAATCTGATTTGAATGAGACATATTTTTATTTGAAATAAAAATATAACTAGCATAATGGACCCTCATAAAATTTTATTATCAGAGGATTAAAGAACCAACTCACCTTGCATGAGGTAGTCAGACTAAAAATACTTTCTTTTCATTCAAAAGGTTCCGTGGACTGTCTTTTATGTCCTTTCAAAAAATTATTAAATTACAATAGTACCACTTTAACGTACCCGCTGTGAAATGAATATTTATTGAAAGTATTGCGAAGATACGTGATGCTTCAGAGAGATAGTGTTGGACGGAAATTGAATATTATAGAAAATTTTATTCACTATGAAGGCAACTTGGTAGTTAGGAAAGTTTACAGGGGGTTTGTTCTCAAAGTACGGACTTTCGAGCCTTCCGTACTCTCTACCTACCACTTCGCATCATACGTTTTGGAGGGGACAAATATCAATAAAATATATAGTATCTAAATGAAAATGAAATAACAATATTATTAACTTTTATTACTACATATAAATTTGACGTTTCTAATAATACTTATTTACTTTTCAATAGTGCGACAGTCAATGTTTTCTTAATTTGTATGTCAATATGTCAGATATGTTGTATGAATATATTATGATAATTAATAAATTATTATAGTCATTATTAAGTAACGTATGAAGATTTTTATTTATTTATACTTTTGTAAACGTAGTGGATTACACGAACTTAATGCCTCGTGGCATTCTCCACCAGTCAACCTTTGGTGAATGAGAAATGGTGTGCTAGGGTATACAAAGTTTTAATATTTAATTATAAATATCTATAGAACTACATTTACATATATTCTAATGTATAATAATATACATAATAAATATAAATACTATATATACATAAATAAAAATGACTATGACTTTGAGAAAATAAATAATACCTATTCCCGCACTTGTTTTTTGAATAGCTAGATCGTGGCTTTCGTAATGTTTTGGGGTAGGGTGTTCAAGAGCAGTAGATATAGCTTAAACTGTAAATGAATAGTGAAAAAAACCGGTAGTGTGTGTTGGAATATATGTAGGTAGCCTGCGTTTCATAGACGTTTATAGATACGTTCATAGACGTTTTGAAAATTATTCTTTAAATATGACTGAGAAGTTGGAATGAAATGAAAGGTAATGTAGGTAATTGTTTTATTCATTACAAGGTGTATATGGTGGCTTTTGGCGCTCTTTAGGCTCTTAGGTATTGTTGATCGGGAGAAAAAAGCCGGCGCAAAAAAACTCTCGAATCTCCTTTAAAATTAGTTATAATTAGGTAGGTACATTATTAGCTATGCAGCGCAACTTTAGCCTGATGATCAGCACAAGCTACAGCCACTTGTAGGTACGCGTCACTATCAATCCATTACACTTTCTATTAAATTAAAACTATTGTAGGTACATGAGATTAAACACAACACCATCCCGAACGTTAAAAGAGTCCTTAATGTCATAGTATGCCTTCTGACATAAATTCTGCTTGACGGGATTTATAATTCTGACAGACATTCCAATAAATTAATGTCTTGTTTTATGAAGCCTAAACTTGGGAAGCGCAAGCCTGTGGCCGTTTCTTGTACCTATCTAACACAATTTGGTTGGACTATGTAAATCTTGTAGGATAACAAAATAGTTTTTATTCTTACGCACATATATAATTTATTAATGAGTGCTTATTTTTTCCGCTGGTTTTTTTTTCTGTCTAGCAAGCTATGATTTACCAGTGATTGCGGTTAAACGTTAAAAATAATAAAGTAGGTATAGATACGTTAAAAATTGCAAACATAAACTTTATGGGCATAAATCTTATAAATAAAAAAATTTAAAATAATAACTATCTTAATGTTTCTGTACCGTCGTTGTATCCCTGTGTAGAATTAAACAAATCATTAATTTTATGGCAGAATAGATATAGCTTACCTTTGCTTTTTATCATTATTAGAGTTTGTTACCTTCTACATACATACTTTTACGAAAAATTACAGTAGGTATCCACAAAGCAGCGAAATCAGAAGAGCATCAAATCAATCGCATGTGCGGAGTCGCGGTAAGCCGATACTTGCGCCGGCGCAGGTCCGAACAACAAGCCTCAGACCTCAGCCGCTGTTGCGTGTAAACATGTGCTTAGAATTAAGCTTTGTTTGATTTAATCAGTGAGATTTTTTTTAACTGTTAATCTTCGCTGAATATAAACAGGCAATAGCTGTTGAAAATTCGACGTTCCCTTAATTTAATAGTCTTATCAGCACATACTTTTAGAAATACGTAGATACCTAGGTATTATATAATTTCATAGTGAAAATAACATTTATTTACCAATTCGACTCCGAAACCTTCGACTAGAACTAGGTAGAAAGAGGGTAATATTTTTCGAGTCTAAGTAGGTATGTATCTATTTAACATATAATTAGTCGATGAAATTGTGAAAATGAGCTATAATTTTTTAATTATTTATTTAAATTTAATGGTGCCACCGTTAAAAGAAAAAGAGGTCTGATTTTCTGGTTTTAGAGGTCTGACTTTCTGTTTCGTTTAAAAAAAAATTACCTGTTTCCTGTTACAGATACTCAAAACACAAGCCGACAAGACGTGACAGCAAAAATCTACGAAGCCAAATCACAGGGCCAGATCAATTACAACATAAACGCCGGGAACTATTCAGAAAATAATCACAACTTATTCCAAATGATCAAGTGTCACGAAGACAGTTTGCTGCGGCTGCATCACCTGACTGCCGGGCGTCAGATCAACGGCGCTTACGATCCAGGGTACCAAAACGATATCACGTGGTACCCAAAGGACCTTCAACGACAATACATAAAACCTGTAGATTATCTAGCGTATGAAGATATGCGACGAAAATTTGATGAAGCCAAGAATGTTAAGGAGAGAGAACAACATAAAGAGTCTGAA
Organism: Tiana niger; assembly: GCA_018249895.1. Classification (NCBI taxonomy): domain Eukaryota; kingdom Metazoa; phylum Arthropoda; class Insecta; order Lepidoptera; family Hesperiidae; genus Tiana; species Tiana niger. The sequence goes on along the minus strand of DWNH01001834.1, from coordinate 4,867 downwards.
GAAGAAAGGGAAGGAAAGCCAGACGACAGGAAGAAACCGAGACGGAACAGAACTACGTTTACTAGTCAACAGCTGGCTGCGTTGGAGAAAGTGTTCGAAAAGACGCATTATCCTGATGCGTTTGTGAGGGAAGATTTAGCGTCACGAGTGAATCTGACGGAAGCGAGAGTTCAGGTAAAAATATTCGTAGGTACTATGGATACTATTTTATAGATGTAAAAGAAGTAATTATTTAAATTACTACCGTTTTGTTATTCAGATTTGACGAATAAATACTATAAAATCTTCGGGAATGTTGATCTTTAGATACTTTTTCATCGTAATATATGATGATTATCTACGTAGGTACTTAGTATAATTTTATAGTTCTACATCTTAACACGAAATAAAGACTACGTTATTTATATTACTCTTTAGTACTTACAAAATATTAACAAGTAAAATATACTTTAAAATGACTTTGAATTCTTAAAAGTATTTATACTATGTTATTAAGAATTATATTAACACTAAAATATTTTATACTATTGTTTTTCTATCCAGGTTTGGTTCCAGAACAGACGAGCAAAATTTCGAAGAAATGAAAGATCCGCCCTTTCAACTCATAGAGGATCAGCTTCCCAAAACTCTCCAGAACCTATACCAGTCTCAATTGGAATGCCCCCAGCAGAGCCAAGACAAGATTTTGTAAGAAACTCAAAGGAGCCATGGCTTCATCATTTCCAAACGAATAATTTAAATTTTAATTTAGGTGTACCAAGTTTATACCAAAACGATTATTCGTTAATGATGCAAAATGTTGGAAATAGGCAGTATGTTCCTAACACAAATACTCTTATGGGACAAAGTGTTGCTGGCTACGGAGGGACAACAGATAATAGCTATGGTTCTTGCGCTCTTATAGGGGGTTATGGTGGTGGACTACAACCCGCACATAGCTCTTATAACCTTAATTTAAGACTCCGTCCCCACGATTTTAGTATAAATAACATAGCATTATGAAAATTAAATGTATGTCAACCTTTTTATATTAAAAACAAGTATTTATTTGTTGAAGTGTTTTTTTACATTGCTCACCTTCTTTAATTGCTTAATGGAAGTATAAAACTTTTTAGTTTTTACTATAAAATCTAGAATTTTGAAATTCTTATTTACATCAATATTTAGTCATTTTATAAAAGTTATACAAAGATTTTTTCGCATATGGGTGGTCGCTTTTTGTGTTTGCTTGATAATTATAATTACATAATTGTAAAACAGTAACCGTCGCAAAGCCGAAAGAACAGAGTCCTTATCTATTTAGTCCACTACTTATCTGAACGACGATTAATATCGTTCAACGAGTTTGGCTTACAACTGACACATGTTAATTTCAGTGCAGTGATCGTCGGTGTATGACGTATTTTATATTGTCATTTTGAGCGGACGTAAACATTAAATATTTTAAATTTTATTTCATTTACTTGATGAAACACAATATTAGTGTCCCATTTTTATTTTAAAAAATTTTTTGAATAAATAAACCAGTATATGTTGAATAAAATTACAATTACACAGCAAACTTATTAACATATTTCGAAAATGTCTTTGAAAGTGGTAGGCAAGACATTGCTTGTATTGTTTTCGGTGAGTTTTGCATCGCACGTTGTGTATATGTTTTGTCGGCAAAAGAAGAAAAAGCGCGAAATCAATGAAGTGATAATGTTTAGCTACGGCGACACGGAGTTTCAGAAAAGCAAGTACACTAAGTCTGTGGTATCGAATAGCGTGGACCGGCTTTTACATTACTTAAATACACCGCGCTACAACGTCGATCTATGCATGTACGTGTTGACAAGCGTGGAGCTTACCAACGCAATACTCAAACTGAACTTTAGGGGCATTAAAATAAGGATCATTATCGATGCTGACATGGCGTTCTCTTCTGGTTCTACTGTTAAGAAGTTAGAGAAGCATGGGATTCCAGTACGTTGGATGAAGAGTACCACTTTGATGCATCACAAATTTTGTCTTGTTGACACTTTGAGTGATAGGTATATACCTTTTGTTATGATGGGCTCTTTGAATTGGACCAACAATGCTCTGTATGGTAATTGGGAAGATATTACTGTCACATCCCAAAAACAACTTGTTGAGCAGTACCAATTGGAGTTTGAAAGGCTGTGGACAATGTTCAAACCCATTGTTGATATATAACTAAGCAGACGTATACTTTCAAAGAACGAAGAAAATGAAAGCAAATGGCTTCCTTTTACTTTATTACTCATTATTACACTAATTTGGTGATGAAAAAAGCTAAGACTCACTTTTTTTTTAAATTGTTATGTGTTATAATAAACTTGACTGTACAGTTTTTATCATAATAATCTAGCGAAGTGTAAAGAAGTGGATAAATAAACATTTTGTTTCAGTTCTTATTGCTAAATATCTAGAAACTTATCTTATTGATCGTGTGATTACTGTTTTTAGATTTTTAAACTGTCACTTATTTAATTTTTTTAAAAACGTACTTTGATTATAGTTAGAAGTAAGAATAAGTATAGTTTGTAGTAAAAATAAGGCTTTGGTCTATAGGCCTGTAAGATTTATTTTTGTATTTCTGTGAGATTAGTAGATATTAAAGGGTTAACCTTAACTTAATGTTTAAGTATAAATATATTGTAAAAAAAATATTACTAAGTATTAGATCAATAAAAAATGTTATTTGATAACTATAAACAATAATAAATGCAGCAATAATCTGTTATCACTAACTGCAATTTAATAATAATGACTGTATTGAAACAGATTAGAGTAGATAAATTATACAGATATTTTAATAATTTAGTCATATTTAGATAACAATTAAATAAGTTGTTGGTGCAAATGTAATTATGGATATGGGGAATGGTTAATTGACTGGCTCCTTAGTTTAGCACAACACTCCTTAGTTTGTATGTTTTTAAATATATGTATGTTTGTTTATTAGTTATCTGGTTGCAAAAGTACAGGCTCTGTCTATTTTAATCAGATGGCTGTGTGTGAGTTGTCCACAGATATTTATTATCATTATTAAATAAATAAAAAAAGGGTATGTGTACTTATGTACATGCGTTAGAAGTTCTACTTTGGTGTAACAAGCTAAAAATCTTTTTAAAAATTTTATCTTTCGCCTTATTCTACGTTTGTAGAAAAACCAGCAATAGAGAAAAGGTATTTAATACATTGAAAATTTTATTTTAACGCATTATCTAGGTAAAAAACTAAAATGTTGACTATAGATAACTTCAGGGTGTTGTTTTTTCGTGACGGTGTACGCGCGCATCGTAAAAATTTACTCATCATTTTTCCCTAACGCGCCAAAAGAAGTATAACTTCAAAAATGGGTATAGAGTAGAAACAAAAGTTATTTCTCCAGTTGCGACTGCAAAATGCATTCATGTCCAAGTACCGTTAGGACCCCCGTGAGACCTCAAGGCCTTTGTTCAGATTCCTTTATGGGCATCGGTGACCTTAAAACATTTATGTCACACCACAGCCGAACAAAGACAGTGTTATTGTGCCATAACCATCCATCAGATAGCTTGATGTGTGGACGAGCGGCAGTCGTAAATATTACCGGCTTTGGATATTGCTTTTCTAGACTTTGTCCTTTAAGGGCTATAAAACCTCTTTTGCTTCTACATTTCTTGAGGTCAGTAGTACAACCATTTTGAACATTTCAAATTTCAATTTAAACTTTGTTAGTAAATTTTTGCCGCTCAGAGGATTCGTCATACGCTGAAACACTTGGTTTCAAATGTAAGGACTTGCCGATGTAATCCGCCTTCCGAAACACAATTGCTTTACGGTAGAATTGGGTGTAGTGGTGGTACTTCTCAGGGTGGCTGCCTACCACCGAACTTGACCATCTACCCTCTCCCTTCCTTATCTCCAAAACTATTGAAACTAACTGAGGGTTTGAACAGAAAATAGATTACAGCTAAATCTTTAGGACGACTTTCGTATTAAAATAATATAATAAATCGCTTAGTGTTATGCGTACAAACTTACATTTACAGTTGACATGTATAGGAGATCATGTTTTTCAACTACAATGTTAAGCTTGTTTTTAATAAAAATATTAGTACTGCTCGCCTATCTTAACTAGACCTGACATCCATCAATACTCATACCTACTGTACTAAGTACTGCCATACGCACGGAACCCACTCCACGCAAGTCCAACTCGCGTGCGTCCAACTTTTTTACATTATCAACACTTTTTAAAAGGTATCTTCTAATCGTTAAGTTATCTTCGAGGAAGTGAATTTCTCAAACTAAAACCGACTTTACCCTAAGCTCTTTTACTAATACAAATGTGTTATCTTCACACTAAAGATTAAAATGTATTGTCCGGGCCATGAATGAGACAATACTAATGAAAAACCATTCACTAATCTATAGTTAGTGTTGGAACTGTGGTTAGTTTATATATATTATAGTTATTCATTGATTTAGTTTGAAGTGCCGGCGATTTCGTGTATTGAAATCGAAACATTGAAGTCATTAGTATAGCGTAGTAGTATAATATATACGAGTATATTCTCGTAGTATTCTTGTAAGTGAAACAAATTTAATGAAAAAGGATATACGAAAAATTTTACTTGACCTATGGTATAGATAAGATATTATATCCGATTTAACCAACTTCGTGAATTGATATTAAATATTGATTCTTGACAAATATGTACAGGAGATAGAGATAGAAAGATGTTTTATGGGTTGGAATTTAAAACGTGTTTAAAAGTGTAAGTAATGTAATTTAAATGTAATTTGACGACCCGTGTGGTGTAGTGGTTACCATGCCGGTCCACCATTCGAAGGGTCCTGGGTTCGATTCCCGGCG
>DWNH01001833.1:0-10692 GCA_018249895.1 Tiana niger | reverse complement strand
CCTATAACCTAAGTTATTTACTTCCAGGACAACGTTGACGAGTTTATGAATCTTCCTGAAAATTCTGGTGGCGTAGATAAGGTATTACGACAGTTAGATGAACAACATGGAAAGTATAAATTTATGGAGTACACTTTGGCAACAAAAAGGAGGCGTCTTCGGCAGCAAATACCCGACTTAGCTAGATCTTTAGAAATGATTGAAAAATTAAAAGCTCAGAAAGACACTATGGAAACCCAGTTTCTTCTCAGTGATCAAGTGTTTGTTAAGGTAAAAATATTAAAATGACAATAGTGTTTGTAAAGGTAAAAATATTAAAATGACAATCTACTATTTTGCAGACAGTTTATTTTAAACTTGTTACAATCTAGAAGGAATCACGACTGCTCCTATTTCTACCGTAAAATAATTATTGTGTTTTGCACATAATGGTTTTGTAAAAGGTTTGTAAGAGTAAAAGTAGTAATAACAAGCGTGGAGACCTTTAAGCAATCCTGCTCCCAATAGATGCCCACATCTTTCCATGTCTGAAACTTACCATACCAAGTCTACAATCAATAGCTCTATATAGTTTAATTATCAATTTGAGGTTAACTTAAATTCTCAACTCTATATAATTTGGGAATGTTAATTAGCATTCTCTGGCATTTACAGTTGCACATGGACATAACAAATGAAAAGTTGTTTAATGTTTTTTCTGAAGTGAACTCCAAACCTCACATGTAGATCATTTATATATGCAGGAGGCAATATGGTCCTAATATTTTAATAGCCCATTGAAAATGTGGCCAGCAAGTATGGTTGATAATTGTGTCAATATTATGGCTATGATTTGACAGTAGGCTCATAATATTTGTATTTTCCGGGAATGGTATACATATTCAAAACCAGGACTGAAATCTGCTTTCCTGACGGGTTTGCCCATACCATCCCATAATTGAATACCTTTTAATTCAGGTTCTCTCAACCCAGCCTTTGCAACTATTTTGTAATCATGTAATTGTTTAGTATTTTTGATTTTTTTTTTAATTTTGATTGAAGTTGATTAAATTATGTTAATTTTCAGGCAAATGTTCAACCAACAAACACAGTGTATTTGTGGCTTGGAGCAAATGTAATGTTAGAGTACACATTAGATGATGCTGAAAAACTTCTTACAACAAATATGGCTACTGCTAAGAAAAATTTGTCATGCGTGGAACATGACTTAGATTTCTTAAGGTGTGTAAAATTGGAAGGACTAGGCTACATTTTAACTCATTTTGGGCAAAGTGAATAAAATGGATATCCTCTAAATTAAAATCAGTTAGACTGATGTTTAAAATGAATTTAAATCCATAGGGAATTCTCTTGTATAGGCTACACAATGATAACATGACAGAAATTCAAAATAAGCTATTATTTACGCAATAGCATAAAATGGTAGATACATGCTTTTGATTCTATACAACTCATTTCTAATAAATTTTTTTAAAGCTAAAAGACAATAATATTTGTCTTTGCTAATGGTATGCATATTTTATCACATATTTTAATAAATATATTTACATTTTAGGGATCAATGGACAACAACTGAAGTTAATATGGCTAGAGTTTATAACTGGGATGTGAAGAAGCGCCAAGCTTTAAAAGCATCAAGTTAATGTTTGTTATGGAAAAACAAAATAGTTTTAATGGTTTGTGTAACCTACAAATATAGTATTCTTGTTTTTTAATGAAATGTACATTTGTGGTCTCATTCATTACAATTATGTTATACAATATTAAAGAAGATACCTATGTATTTATTCTAAAGACAGGGAATAATAACAATATTGTTTCTTTTAAAAAAACCAAACTACCCACCTACCTGGTTTATATACTTGCTACTTTCTGGCTTGAAGAATGATATTAATAACTACTGTTTGCTTGGCTTTTAACTTAATTAAATAATTAATAGGTATACGTTTTATATACACAATAAATATATATTTAATTAATTACATTTGGAAATTTTAATAAATTACTGAAAACACATTTGTTTAATTTTTATTAGAAAGTATCTAGTTTTTAAGCAAACTTGTCTGGAAATACCTTCTTATGGTATTAACAAACAATATGGGTACAGATGAAAGAGAGATACTGTTTACAGGGACATACACCAACTGGAGTTTACTCTGAGGGTAATTAAACACATCTCTTGTGTTAGCGATATATGCATGCAATGATTTCTGCAAGAGAATGTATCGAGACAATGACTATGGGGTACAAGTTTTTGCTAAACCTGTTTCTTTTGTTCCCTCATACATACATACATATACTTTTAAATAAACTTAATATACTTGTACTTAATATACTTTTAAATAAACTTAATACTCAGCCTTTTACTTTAAATATGTGGGCTATGAAGTAAGTAACTACAAGTACTAACATGTTACTAAACTGCTTGTTTTTTCAATAATTACAATAATCGGACACGAAAGGGACACTCCTGCCTATTTTAACATATCCCGAACTTTTTTTTCACCTTTATGCTTTCACATAAATTCATTAGACCACATCGGTTTATCGATTTCTTTTTTTTTAACCACTGTTTTTTTAGCCAGGTTTTCATGTGTGGCAAGCCAATTATAAGGTTTATGGTTTTTCTCTTCCATTGGTTTGACAACACTACTTGTCACTGTCATTGTAAGCCAGCAAATCACCTGTATCAGCAGGCAGCCAGGCAGTCGTGCATAGAAAAATATTGTTATAGCAGTTGTTAGTGTTAATATTCAAGATTTATATAGGTTTTCTTCGCTGAGTTTTTTTTACAAATAATATACGTAAGTAACCCCCGCGAATAAAAGTATACATGTTCGCCGGCTGTGCAACGACCAATTGAAAATAAAAACTTGGTGGACATTTATAACACACATGGATCGATGTTATCTGAATTAAATTAAATTAAAATGAAATTATTCTGAATTGATATAGAGTACATTTATGTCACTAGGTTGTTTACTTGTTTTACAGATATTTTGTATTTTCTGCTACGATGGCTCCTTCAACAGACTGGGACGAAATAAAAAGACTTGCTGCTGATTTCCAGAAGGCCCAGCTTAGCTCAACTGCACAAAGGTTCGTATTGAGAATATATTTATTGCTATATTAACATTTACATAATAAAATTATATAATGTAATATGTGCTGAAAACATGTAAGATGTTATTTTAAGAGCCAGAAAAAAATACTAAGCGTCGTGCGACAATTTAGGATTGAATAAGAAGTATATTTCACAAAAATAAATAATTTCTGGAGGGGTAAAATAAGTTAAATAAAATCGATTTTAAAATAGGTATGAGAAAGTCCCAATAGTAAAAACGTTAAAAAAAACGTGAATGTGTGTCACGAGGTTACCAGATACTATAGACAAATTTGTCAAAAAAAAGTCAATTTTGTCTTTCAACCATCAATATGGTTTGCACTAAATGTTTATATACCATCTTTGTACTTATCTATATTTGTGCAAATAAATAATTTTGTCTTTAAACTACAATTGACTCTAGATAATTCTAAGTTGAAGGGACCTTTCTAATACTTAGGATTACTAAGAGTTTGAGTGTTGAGAGGTTTGTAATACCAAGAGGAAAACAAAAAAGTTCAAATTACTGAAATTAGTATTTATTGAAATGAAACATGATTAAATACACACTAATAGCTAAACTGCAGAGAGGTTTGAATTATCAAGAGTTGACTGTATATGGAACCTACTTGACATTCTTAGAGTGACTTCCTGAACATTAGAGTCTGGAGAGCTTTATCATTAGGAATGATAATTTCACCAAGCAATATTAATTATTTAATTAGGGTTTGTTCATTACATTTATTTAATTCTCTTATTAACCTATTAAGTTCTATTTGAATTTTCAGGTTATCTGAAAGGAACTGTGTTGAAATTGTCACTAAACTTATTGAACTCAAATTAATTGATGTAATTTTTACTACTGATGGCAAGGAATACTTGACCCCTCAACAGCTTGTAAGAGAAATTAAAGATGAATTGTATGTGAGGGGTGGACGTGTCAATACTGTGGATCTGGCTAAGGAGCTGAATGTTGATTTGAGTCAAATCAATGTTAATATTTCTGAAATAACAAAAGTTAAAGATGTTCAATTGGTTTCTGGATATTTGATAGCTAATTACTATCTAGAAAAAATTGCTAGAGAAGTTAATGAGAAATTACAGCTACAAGGACAGATTTCAGTGGGAGAACTATCACTGCAGTATGATCTGCCTGCAGAACTTTTGCAACACAGTGTTTTAGAAAAGTATTTGGGAAAAATCATTATTGGAAAACAGGATCCATCTGAGGCTAGAACTTTCTATACAGAGGAGTATATTTTAAGAACAAAAGCAAAGATCAGAGGTGCTCTGATGGGATTATTAAAACCAACCCCTATAGGTGTTATAATTAGTAACTGTAATTTAGCTGAAAGATTGTTCATGTCTTTGTTTGATCAACTGAATACACCTGGTGTTCTCACAGGTCGTCAAGCTGGAGCTCTTTATGTGCCATCTTGTTACACTAAATCTCAAAATGAATGGGTGATGAGCTTTTACAAACAAAATAATTACCTTGAATATGACGCTTTATCGCGTCTAGGCCTCTCAGACCCTAAAGGATATGTGAAAAAGACTCTGCCAAATGAAAATTTAACTTTCCTTAGCAGCTGTGTTATTGGTTCTCACATAAAACAGCAGTTGGAAACAGCCTTAGAGGAATGTATAGCATCTAAGAGCTATTTGGATGTTGTAAGCTCATTGCCTTCTGTTCTATCTGATATTGATATACAAAATATGCTTGATACACTTTTGAAGAATAATTCTAAGTCTATTATTCTATTTGAAAATACAGGTAAAGTTACTCTTATAATCTCAACAATATTATAGACTAGAATAAGCAATTATCTACTTATCAATTTATATAAAAACAGTTTTGTAAATATTAGTATTTGAGCACCAGGATATAATAAATTAAAAAGGGTTATTATAGTTTTTAGCAATCAATACATTGAGGAGATGAAACAATCTTGTATGCCACTTGTGAAGAAGAAATCTGAAGAAATAGTTAAATCTGGAAAATATCAACAATTTATAGTTGAAAGACAACTTGTTAAAACTGAAACTACACAAAGTCATGTAGACCATAAATCAGAAAGGCGTGAAGAGCGTAGAAGAAAAGCAGCTTCTGGAAAGGGTGGGGGAGGTACTCAGGGGCGTGAAACTAAGACAAAAGCTGTTAAAAAGCATCAAAGGTCTAAACAAGTTGCCAATGACTCTGATTCAGATGAACCAACTAATGTTACAAAAAAACAAGATTCCCAATTGGAAATTATCTCTGTTGAAGATGTTGAAAGTATTATAAAAGATCAATTAGAAAATGAAGGCCTTGAAGATTTACTGACTCAAATTGCTGAATTTCTCCAAGGGTATGAAACTTTGTTTAACATTAATTGGATTTAAACCATGGTTCACCAACTCGATCAAATGCAGGTTGGTAGACATGCATTTTGACAATTGAACAATCAAAATCTTGAAGAAGTGTAGAATCAAGTTGCTAAATTCCTTGAACGTATGAAACCTCCCTTATCATCAAACCATTACTGACTGCTTGATTTGCGTCACTCTTCACACTTAAAAAGGATTTAGGCAATTGTCCATCATACTGGTCAAGTGCAGGTTGGTGGATATGAAATGCCTTTTGAGAATGTTGTGGGAAACTAAGGTATATAGGTTTTTTTTTATGTCTTTGTTTACTACATCTCTGTGTTATAACTATTTTCAGAAACTGTTAATCAGTCTATTACTTCCTTAGTTTCTTTAAATTTATAGCAATATTTTTAACCAATCTATAAGTTATCAAAGTGGTTAACTACAATTTTTACTTTATAGAACCCTCAATCAAACAGCTCTGATTATAGCCAAAGACATTGCTGACAAGCTAGTTCAAGATGCTAGTCAGAATAGGAAACAGACACATTCATCAGCTCAAGATCACATTAATGTGTTGGTGAATGACATAAAACTGTATGAAAAAGGATTAAAAAGTTTTCCCAGCGACTCACAATCAAGTTTTATCAAGTATCTGTTGAAAACATTTGGAGGCGATGTTCTTGCTGAATTCTGCAAATATGCAGCTACCCAATGCAATGTATCAGTACAAGTAGATGTCCTGTCTGTAGAACAAAGAAACAAAATTATAAACGATCTATCTGATGAGTATATGAAGCCTCTGCGTGCATTAAATGCAACATTGTCTGAACAGAATTTAGATTTGTTTTATCAAGCCGTGGATGTTTGCTTGTCAGTATGTGGTATGATTTTGAAGAAGGTTGACAAGAAGAAGGACAGGTAAGTTCATATAATGACTGTAAAGATATAATTAAACATTTTGAGCTTATAATATGTAATTTCCGTACTAAAACATTTGGATTTCTTACTCAATGCAGCTCCGCCATATTATTTTCTACTAGTTTCCGCTCGTGGTTTCGTCCTTGTGATATGTTGATAAAAGTACAGCAATAATATGCAGTCACTGACTTTTAGGTAAAACTATTTAAGCGAGAGAATCCCACAGTACAGTTTGTTTGTGCAACTTAACATTTTAGGCCATAATAGCTCTCTAGACTGGAATTTTTCTGATCTACTTTACACTTATCGGTATATTAACATACAATACCTTTATAAATTGTAACATCAAAATCCATTTTTGAGAATTATTTACTTGAAATAGTGACAAATGTCCATCCATTCATCCTCACAAACTTGCACATTTATAATATTAGTAAAATGTTTTACTGTAATGAACTTAAACACAAGCAATATTAGGATCTGTAACAAATTATTGATATAGTTTCAGAGCTATTATATACATAAGTAGGTACAGAGTTATTGAAATTCTTTTATTCTTTTCCAGACTTCTCATTCTAAACCATAGAGAAAAGTTAATAAGTGAATTAGAAAACTGTGAAGATCCAGCTCTTGTGCTACACTTGGTGGTGTTGGCAATATTCACCATTCTCACTCAAAATATGCTTCATGCATCTGGAAGATTGGTGCCTACAGTTATATTATATTTAAAATCTCAACTTAAAGATGAAGATTTTGTAAATCTACAACAATATCATGGTAATATGTAATTAAATAATAAATTTTGTGTATCTATTATGAATTAAGCTGAAAAGAAAATATCAATTGCTACCATTAAACTTAACTGGATATTCTAACCCCATATTGACTGGCCTCCTGGTCTAGTGGTTAGCTAACCTGACTGCCTAAACGGGAGGTCGTGGGTTCGATCGCCACTCAGAACAAATGTTTGTGTGATGAGCATGAATATTTGTTCTGTGTCTGGATGTAAAAAAAAATAATTATCTATTTAAGTATGTATTTAAAAATATTTATGTATGTTTATCACTTATCTGGTTTCCATAGCACAGGTTCTGCCTAATTTAGGATCAGATGACCATGTGTGAGTTGTCCTAAGATATTTGAAGACCTAGATTCTAGAAAGATTAATTGGTAGACAAACTTAGTCCATAAGGAAGGTTCTACAGCAATATACAGTGTAGTGTTTACTATGCCTGTCCACCATTCAAAGGGTCCTCGGACAGATTTCTTGCAGGCCAGAAGTTTAAATGATGAATTTAGATTTCTGTTTTCAGTCTGGGTGGTTATATTTCATTATGAAGGTAGTGGCGATCATCTTAGGAGTGATCTGTGTACATTCTTCAATAGTACATATTGTATTTCATGGTTCCAATTAATATTATTTTGGCCTGCTTGCTCATGGTTGCTCTTTTAATATGAAAATAAACATGGAGAGAACAAATGGGCATAGTGAACTGTGCCAAATGTGTTCAGTTTATTCATAAATATTGATTAATTCTTGATATTTCAGAACAATATTTATTAATTTGACAATGTTTTTATTAGTTAACACTTTGTGTCTTCAGGACTTTTGTGTTGTTAAATTTTACTAACCAGTGATTTAATTACATTTCCAGAATTGGTTGCAAAATATTTAACAACTTCAGAGAATGAAAAGTTGGAAATTGAAATAAAGCTTAAAGAGGAAATGCCTAAAATGAAGACTATGGTTCAGGAAATTAAAAAATATAAGTAAAGAAAATCATTGTTATTCTGTTAGGTTAGGTTAGGAAAGTCAGATTTAACACAGGCAATTTCAATAATGACATCTTTTCTATATATGTACATTTACAGTTTCACTTTCTATTATATTGAAATTGGCTGATATGTGCTAGTGATTTTGGAAGTGAATCGCTCCGCTTATTGCTTATTAAAACTACAGAAAGAAAGAAAAGGAAACTAATATTTCTTGGTTTGTGCAATGTAAGTACCTATACTGTACACATCGTACACCTACATCTATTATTGGCGTACGTTGCGTTTCCGAAAACAAGTAAATAAAAAAGCGATAAATAATATAATAGTAACGATTACAAGATATACCAGTGCGCCATCTATTGTCATTTTATGTAAAAGTTTTTAATAAATCACGCAGGCTGACTGTGTAGTGTAGTAGAGGGATGAAAAAGAAATTGACGAATACGCGGTGCCGTTGCGCTCGTTGGAATTAGGTATAATAAAAAATTGTGAATCATCTCGCGCGCAATTTACGATAATATATGCTTTTGTCTTTGTGTCGAATCTAAGATTTCCCATTAAATCGCTAACAACAAATAAGATCAAAATTATATTCACTATATTCCCTAGGTAATTACATTTATTAGTCTTAAGTACGAAGAAGAGTCTTACTCGATATAATTAATCTTTCGTACTGAATATTTTACGCGAAATGGCATGCCACGCTCTTGCGCCATGTCTCATACCTGACATTAAATTATGGGGGTAAAGTAGGTATCTTTGCTTATTTAACACCTTTTTAACAACATTTTTGCATATTTAGAAACCCCTCAGCGGTGTTATGTCGCCTTTAGATATGGACAAATTAAGTATTTTAGACAAGTAGGTATTGGAGATAATTCTTCATTGTTCATAATAATGCATTTGCATTCAATTAAATACGTTTGTGTAGTAGTTTTGAGGTTAAGATCATGCTCTATTTTCTCGAAAACAACGCGAATCTAAAATGGGGGAATTCTTGCTACCGATTACTAAAGCCAATTCGCTAGCCATATCCTATATCTGTTAAATCTTTATTAATATGTCTCTCTAAAATGTTTTTTGATAAAGGATAATATTTTTTTTGCAGTAATTTTAAAGAATACCTACTTAAGGTCATAACATTGATGTAAATATGTAATACACAACTGTAATATAATTTGATTTACATTAAATGAAAAAAATATGGTAGTATAAATCTTTTTAACTTTTTTATATTTATTAATTCTTATTATTAATTAATTTTTTTTATATTATAATAAACGATTATAAATATGCAATCAATGGAATTTCATTATGAATTATTATATAACGATATATATTTAGTAAATAAACCATCTATAATTTTATTGAATAAATGTCTATGTAACCTATACCTATTATTATCTGTATTCTGTATGGCGGGTACCACAGACAAAGATTTTTGAAGTGTTCGTTTATGGACACTTCTATACATAATAAGGTGATTTTTATCATTTATTTATTTATTTCTTCAGTCCCTATCTGAAATTTTGCTGAATATGTCGTGCTGTTGCTTTGCTCTTGAGGTCAATTTATTAAGGATAAAACACTACAAGTGTCCATTGTAGCAGTGTAACTTGCATGGGTGACTTGGTACGTGTAACTGAAGTTGATTTTTACCAAAAATTCTTTTTTTTTTTGCTGTTATCTCCGAACTGATCAACTTTATCAAAAAATGGAAATAATGAATTTGTTAGAAATTTATTTTCCTACAAAAATTTTCTTTTCTTTTTATGGATCTAGATTAATATTTACCTACATGCTAAAATTAGTTTTTAAGGAATTCAAATAGTATAAAACAATGCTGCACCGCTGGCGCGTTATTTTGAACGCGATAAACTTAAGAACTTAAGAACTTAGTTATATATTCAGAACCTGAATTCATCATACACTAAATAACAAGTAAAGAATATATTATTGTTATACAAAAAACTACAGACAAACGTATAAATTTTTTTTCTGGTAGTCAAGTCTAATAAGACGACGTTTCGTCTAATCCTTAATTCATCTTAGGATTCCGGTATTTCAGGCTTTATATAAAATGTCCGGCCGAAATTTGACTGTACACTATTTCAGCGGTGCTCGATTTGTTATTGAGAATATTATCTAACTTAAGAAAAAATAAGTTGGTGAGCATTTTGTGAAGTATAAGAATATTCACGAGAATAATCAAAAAGTTTGGCAACCCAATTACAAAGGATATCAGATTACAATATTTGACAAAACTATGGTTCAACAATTTATTCAATTTAAAACTTAAATTTATTACTTATTTATTAATAACTTCATTTCAAAATTATTATCTACTTTTTAGTGGGGATTACTAATAAAGACGTATAACTTCTCGACGCCAAAGAAGTATAAGTTCTCACGCGCGTACATAAGTATACGCACCCATTTTTTTTTATTTTTGATTTTAAATATTAGTTTTCAGGATTTTTGGATGTTTTTTAGAAAATTGTTTAGAGTTATTATAATATCAAGTATTCAACGTTTGGGTGGAT
>DWNH01001832.1:0-10695 GCA_018249895.1 Tiana niger | reverse complement strand
GGGAAACTGGGGGTGATAATGTAAAAACGAAACATTATCTTCAAATAAAACATTTTTTTATAGTATTTATATACAAACTGATATGATGATTTATCTACTTGAATAAAAAATAATACACATACTTGCCGGCATCGCAATTCCATAGTCTTTGGAATCTAACTCTCCGCCGACTTTCTTCAGCCGGCAGTCTCGTTTGATTTTGTATTGAATGGTGCAGGATTCCATAAAGAACGCGTATTTGTTATTTCCGTGAATTACTCGTCTTTCCCCCTCATCGTTGCTTTTCACCAAAACCACTGGATTTGATTTCATATTATCGTACATTCGTCGATACATCTTGTCTTTTGAACTCTGGAAATTTCAAGTATTTTAAGTAATGTCGCTGTTTGTCGTTTTTGAGAATTCTCACTAATTTTCAAATAATACATAATGCCATATAAGTTTAGGAATAGGATTGTTTTATAAATTATCTCCAACTCTATCTATAAAGGTTAAAAAGTATGCAACTTAGAAATAATTTTCGAAGATACAGCGTTTCGCACAAAAACAGTTATATATATTGTACACGTATATTGACATACAGTGCCCGGCAGAAAAGTTTTCGATATTTTGTGCTTCGCAATAGGTATGTTATAATTCACCGTACAAATTACATCAGATACTTTTAGGATGACTAAGATAAAAAAGATCGGAAAAGAGTAAAAGCTACAAAATCATAACCAAATTCAGCGAGTTGTAAGTAACACTGAATATTGGCCGCTATATTACTGTACGTTATTGATAAATCATTATCTTTGTAATTACTAAAAAAAATCAGTAATATATTCATCTTCAGTCTATAGATGATTTATAAAGCAAAGTTGTATGTATAGTTTTATTGTTGTAGAATTAATCTATTATTATACTGAAAGAATTGCAAATCAGCTTACTCTGAAGAATTCAAGTGTGGACCCTCCTTCTACGGCACCATACAAAATTTTTGTTTGTTTCGCTAATTCTTCAACGCTGTTAATTGGTTCATTTTCTAAGGCTGATGTCATTGAAGCGGAAAGTTGAGCAATGTAAGTCTGACAAACTATTACGGCAAAGAACCACCACATACCACAAACCCAACGAGTACCTATGGCTCTGAAAACAAAAACAAGTTGATGAGACCTTCTTATAAGTGCTACTTGTATTTGATATTTTTTTTTTAATTATACACCTTGTCACAAAATAACATACATACAAGTAATAAGATAAGTAATAATAATAATAATAAGATAGTAAGAATATATCACACTGAATAGAAGGTTGATGAGAGTATTGAAATAAATAATTTACTTAGGTAAAATATCGCAGCCCTGTGTCATTATCGATCCCATTGTTAACCACGCACAATTTTTAAAGTTCCAAATGTTTTCCAATTCTTCTGGATCTTTATCGCATGGCTGCGGATTTTCCCAATCAGCAGGTGATATCCTGATAAAATAATAATAAATTAGTACATTTGTTTATCTTTTTGATAAAAGAAGTTATTGAATAAAAAATTAACAAAATATGAAAAATAAATATGTACCTCGAGCAAATAAAGAGAATAATTGAAACAACGCAGTAAGCTGTAGCTGTGTACAACCATACATCAACTGTGTAGGGGTTAAGGAATGAAAACATTCCAGGAACAACTTTACGTTCTGTTGTATAAAGTATACTAATTCCGAGGGTCATAAACGGCACGGAGAAATCAACAACTTTCTTTCTTTCTTCAGTTATAGTCAGATCACTCACAGCTAAGTCTGCTTTCTGTAATTTTTTGTAAACAAAAAACAAAATAAAAGTATAAACCATAACAATGTTCGCATTTCCTGTTTGAGTGCCATGTTTTTGTTATTTTCACATTTACCTTATCTAACAATTCTCCTATTAAACCATCCCATTTTTTCAATTCACGATTATATTTCCCATAACTTTTTGTACTGTCTTTCGAAAATGAATAAGTGTAGTTATAGTTTTCTTTTCTCAGTTGGTCGAATATATTTTTGATGAGGTCTACAGCAAACCCTTCATAGTTTTCATCAGCATCTTCTTCGACGCAAGTTTCGTCATCTTCTGGACATTTTACTTTATCATAGAAATATGGTTTTGCTTTGCTCGATATTACCTATGATATTTTATAATTATAATTAAAATTGTTGATAATTTTCATTGAAAAACATTTATAATTAAATTTTTTAATTTAAAATGTACTTACAATGAAATGCTTACTACTTTCCTGTACGCTTAAATCACTTGAAATTGATTTCTCCTCAATAATTTTATCAGGCTGGGCGGAAAGCCATGTTCCAATCGTTTGTCTTTTTTTTACATAAATTTCGTTAACATAAAGCGTATAATTGACTCTTCGACCTTTGTTGTCGAATTCAATATTTCCCGTGACGCCAGTTGTTTGTGACTGAAAACATTTTAAACGACAAACACCACGAGTATTAAATTAGGTACATTTTATAGGAGTAATATACTGAAATACAATAACGTAAGTACTGAAGTACTTCTGTAATATATTGTAAGGTAAGCAAATCTAATAGCATCTTAGACATTAATACGATTATGATTTTTTTATCTACTTATCCAGATATAAAATTCATAGTAACTATAGATGATATTCAAAATATACATATATTGATCTTACTTTTAATATCTCGTCTTGCAGCTGAGCTCCGTACTGCCAGGGATCTGGGTCCGTTTCGCACATGTTATTATATGGAACTTCGAGGCCCTTCACTCTTTGTAGGGCTAATAACACGTGATTGGCTATGTCGTTCATAATAAGTGCTTCAACCTAAAAATATAACCAATTGTAACCTTGTTGCCTGACTATGTATGTACAATGTTCTATTTAACTGTACGGTGTTTCATTTGTTTATAATATATATGTATGTAAGTAACTTTGCTTTGACTATATTTTAGTACCTAGTTTGACTTTTAAAATATATTTTGGAATATGAGACAAACTCTGAGTTTGGTATTGTTGTATGGAAATGGAAATGGCGTACGGTTTGTGATTGTCAGCGTATTGCATAGCTCGGAGCAAATTTGAAACTCAATATATTTGAAATGTTTTCGCAAGAATATAAAATGTATATTTGGCTTTCGAACAGGAAGACAAAGTACGACGTGAATTTTTGAATACCATCTAGGTATTGTAGGTACCTGGATACTTTCTCAGGTTTTGCATAGAGTAGAATATTATAGTCTCCTACATAGTAGGTACAGTGCGATTAAAAAAAATGTTATGTAAGGTAACTTTCTTTCATAATGTTTTTTAATAGGGTTTTAATTAGAAATAAAGTAATTTTATAAGACTATAAATAATACTTTGAAAATAAAGAAGTCAGAAAAACAAAACATTTAATTGCAACGAAGAGTTACCAGCTCCTAACAATTTCTCATCCTTCTATCTTTGTAATTGCTGTATCATTTTTGTTCTTAGTTTCGTATATATACATATATAGCCTACTTCAGATAGGCGCAAAAGTTAGAATAATATTTTAACTTTGATATTTACTTTCACATCAGTTACGGGAGGAGAAATAAGATTGTTTTTCGCGGTCATCCATTTTCCAACTCTTGGTGCTAGAAAATGCTGCGCTTCTTTCAATTGATCGAACTTAGTGATGCTTAGCCAAGTTATGTTTGATTGCAAGGAGCTCAGCTCCTTGGCAAGAATCGACGCGTCCATGCTTAACAGGATATAGTGCTGTAAAGAAAAAAAAAACAATTATTGCATTTCAAACAGAATGAGACGCAGACGTCTTACGAAGCCAATTTTTTCACAAGTTTACTACAATGACAATACTCGTATTGGCCCATGAAGACTGTTATGGCACACCGTTTTTCCTAGATTCAATTTCTATCAAGAACTAGAAGAAGATGATGAAGTCATAAGTATAAACTGTAATTTAGTATGAATTATTTTTAAAATAAAATCCCGTCGGAGGTACTAAATATAAAAAGTAAGTCATCACCTGGTAGTAATTAACCATGTTGAGCGCCTCCGCTTCTTTTACATACTTCATAATATGGTCTACGTGGCAGTCTAATAAAATACGACTTTCTTGATTCTTTACGAGTTCCTTGAATATCTGAAAATAGAAATAATATGTATTATTACTACAATAGAGCGATTTAAAGCAACGTGGACACCAATTAAGAATTCGTTAATCTAGAAACAGAGAAGCTACTAATTGAGTGAAATGAATGACTTAAGCAGACCGTAATATTTTCTTTTATAACAATTCGCTTCTTTAAAAGTACATGTACCTGCAATAAAATATTTCTGCAATAAATAATTCTATAAGTTTGATGGCGTTAGGGTAGAGAACCTATTTCTCTTATTCTCTCTTGAAAAATTAGATAGAATTAAAGATAATAGTGGTCGGTGATTGATCGAAATTTAACCATAATTCACAAAAACTGTACTATTCACTAAGAATATCTATTACACAAACAAACGCAGAAACTAAAAAGTCTTGGGTTGAAATGTATCTATTCTACCCATCTACCGATTAGCGAATGGGGTACCGATTGTAACTCATTCGCTCTATAAGTTTACAGTTTCATTTAATTTTATTTAATGTGTCTATAATTATACATATTATATATAAATTATAGCTTTCTGTACTGCTTGTTAATATACATTTGTCTGATAATACGTACTTTTTCATTGTCTCCATCAGGATCTAATCTTTGGACAGTTATGTCAAATTGATCAGAATGTTCGGCGAGAATCTTTTGTACTCGTAGTAAACCTGAAATACGTTTAGCAGCATTAAATGTAATTGTGTCTTATTTTCTTTTACATGAACAACAATATTGATAGACCAGAGATCTCTTTTGTTTAATTAATAATAGTAAATAAGTGCTTACCAAAGTCGTCTTCATACAACACTGCAAAGTTCTCCCATTTATAAAAGTTCAGAAGCATACTATAAGCGTACGACAGTTCTTCAGCGGCGGGATAGAAATTTATAGAAGTTTTCTTGAAAGTTACTTCAGGTGTCGTCTCACCTTCGTTTTCTTCATCGTTACTCTCATCCTGGTCTGTATCTAAGGGTTGCCAGGTCGCTTGGATATGTGGAATATTATCAAGAGCACATTGATCTCGAATGGCGCCATCGGAAATCGGGTTTTGTGGACCGAAGAGCGCTATTGGCTTTATCTCTTTGTGTGAGCACACTGAAAAATACGTTTTATAAATAAATATGACTGATATTTGGAATTTTAGATAGTACTAAAGTACTATTAGTTATGACTTTATGCCGGTATGTAATTGTTTCATCATGAAATACATCGTTGTATTTAATCAGTGTATATATTTTATATACTACATTTATATGTAGATATATAAAGGAATAACAGAAAATATTTTTGTTCACCATATGAAAAAGCACAGCAGAAGTGTACCAAAACTATTTGATTCGCGTTTTTGTATTAGTACGAGAAGTTTTACAGGCTTACAGGTCAAGTCGACCTAGATTCTTAAGGAATTGGAGTTTGATTATGAAACACCTTACCACAAACTTCAGTTATTGAAGACAAACGATGTTTTATAAAATTGTCAATTTTTTGTGTATTAAAATACATGTTTCGTAATTTTGGGCCTCTAATTTCTTTATTTCTTTAATGTTTCTGTGGTAGGTAAGTTGTTTTCTTATTCTCAATACTAAAATTGGAGGTAACTGAACAAAAGTGGTTGTAGTAGACGATCGATACTCAAACAAAGAAATACATTATTTTTTTAAAGTAACTAAGATAGTTGGTGAATACACATTTGAAATAAAAATTATGTTTATCTATAGGTCATATTTACACAGCTTCTAATATAAACTAAGTCCCGATTAAGGTTAGTATAGACACAATTAGAAAATTCATGTGATTTTTTTTAATTTTCTTACACTTCACATCAGTGTAGAATTATTAGTATGATATTATTTTTAGGTTTAACTTACTTTCTCTCCATATCGAATAACTATCAGATCTATTTGGATCCAGTATAACGGGATCCAGCCGTAAATCCTTCACTGTAAAAAATATAAATAAAAGACGTCATTTTATATGTAGTAAGAAAATCGGAAATTAAAGAACTCCTAAGAATAATAATAACAATTTTATGAACTAATATTATAAACGAAGAAATTAACTAATTATAATCAAAAATTCTTATTTAACGTGTCTTTCTTGATCTTAATTTTTCTGTTGCTTTTTTCTTCAATTTTCAAAATTTTTTTAGCAATTTTTTTGTCTTACTTTGCCGACGTCAATTTTTTTTTTTTTTTTCTTATTTGGGATCAGATAACCGTGTGTGAATTGTCCCAAGATATTTATTATTATTATTATTTTATTATTTCTATACCTATATATCATTTTATTTCTGTCTTGTGCAATATGTAGACTATTATACCGACACATACCGTATATTTTCTTGCTGTTATTACCCTCGTCGCTAGAATCTGATTGCTGGTCACCTAGATATGCATGGCGCATACTTTCATTGAATGCTAGGCGTTGTATTAATGCTCCTTGCTCAAATATTCCAACTGAAAATTAAAAGAAACGACTGTTCTGTCTTTGTTATTAGACTAGCTTTCGTCCACGGCTTTACCCGCGCAATAGTTGGAATTGCTTTGCCATTTACAGGAGTGAAAAGCATTTTGTATTCATCCAGGTTTGAACTATCTGTGTACCAAATTTCATCCAAATCGGTCGAGCCATTTGCTCAACAACCATCCGTTTAACAAAACATCCAAACATCAAGCAAACAAACTTTCACATTTATAGATAATATTTGTAGGACAGGTAATAGACATATATTTAATATGAAGGTACTTTGAATTTTATTCGAACAAAAAATTGCGTAATATTTTATAAGCTCAGTAAAATTATTTCAGTCCGTGATCAAAGGAAACAGTACCGTACCTTTTTGCTCAGTGACAGGCTAAGGATTGAAGGTCACATAAAAATTTTATTTCTTTTACAAAGGTAGTCCTAAATACTATGCTACTATTACTTTAAACGTAAAAGATAAAAGAGTGTTTACATTACAAGATAATATAAACTTACCAATTGGGTACGAAATTGGATGAGTCTCAGTGTAAATAAACTGCGCCGAAGATTTAGAAACACAAAGATAAACAAATAACAAACACAGCCACATCTTCGTTGTAATATTGGGTGCTTATCCCATTTATAATGTGTGTTTTCCGCAAACTTCGGCCGCACTAACGAACTCCACTAATGTCAGCCGGGCGAGTCTCTAAACAAAATTAACCTTCCGTTGGAACTATGGCTATTTTAGAGTTACCAGTTTAACACAAAAGCTATACCTTCTGTAAACAATGTATAACTGAACTTAATT
Organism: Tiana niger; assembly: GCA_018249895.1. Classification (NCBI taxonomy): domain Eukaryota; kingdom Metazoa; phylum Arthropoda; class Insecta; order Lepidoptera; family Hesperiidae; genus Tiana; species Tiana niger. Next base: position 3,302 of record DWNH01001832.1, on the reverse strand, counting down.
AAAGGGTAACTAAATAATTGAGTTGTTGTTATCTTAGAAATTGTTACGTCACCTAAAATCTATGCGACAACTGAATTCTAAACGGAAACGTGAATTGGCCACAATGATGACGAATATCGTCGCATGGCCGGCGTTTTGAAGCGATGTGACCTAAAATTGTTTTCCAAAAATACACCAGACACAGACGGCGAGGAGGCGGCCACCGCTCCGCTTGGCCGTCTAAACAATATTAGCTTTTCTAAAGGATCATAATGACGCTAGTCAAAATATTTTTATTAGTCATAGTAATTAACATTGTACAAACTGAAGCCGCGCGAAGTACCAGCTTTCCCATCGGTAAGTGGCATTCAGACATGAATCTTAAGGAAGTTATAAAACTTTAAGCGTGTTAATTTGAGTGTTTCAGGAGGGCTCTTCAACGCGGAAACTTTGTCAACTTCCTATCAAGCTTTTGAGAAAATTCTGAACATAGGCGCATCAAAAGTGTATCATGGACGGGCGATAAAGTTAAAAGTCGTCGACAGTTATTCTACTGCTTTAGAAAGTGAGTAATTTCTTAAGGGCAAGGGAAATGTCATGAACAATGGCTTGTATCAAAGTTTACAGTTGATTATATTAATGTTTTCAGTATGTCCATTCACATCGAACAACCAAGGCATAGTGGCATTAATAGATGTACGCCCGACCAATGGGATTTGCGACACTACTTGTTTGTTGTGCAACAGACATAATGTAAGTACCAATAAATCCAATAACGATATTGTATTCGCTATTGCACTTAAGTAGTATTAACCAAATCACTAATATATTTTATTTCACCTGCATATGTAACTATTCCATCTTCATTGTATTTTGTACCTATTTTCTGTACCTATAATATTGATTGTATGCTTTGCATAATAGAATCTCTAATGCATTAGTTTGAGTGCTACTGTTTACTAAACGCACAAATTGTGTTTACCTGCCAATATGTAATAAAATATTATGTTATGATTGATAGGTAATATTTAATTTTCAATGTAAGATACAGGTAACATCTCGTATTATCGTTATCAACTATACTATAATTACTAACTACGTAACTAAACTTTATTAAAATTTTTTTTTTTTATTTCTTAGATCTTTATCGTTTTTAAAATAAATGTTCAGGTACTCATTATGTCGTGGAGTAGATTTGTGAATTTATAAATTATAATTTTTACAGATATCTCATTTGTCTTTGGGATGGCAACCAACGGAGACAATAGAGGAGGATTTATTTACACTACTGTATCATCCCCCGCCGGATCTGGTTTCAAAAGCCTATGCGACACTAATTAAAAATCTACAATGGGACAAGTTTACATTTCTATACGAAGATGATAGCAGTAAGTTTAATATATAAGAAGTACCTATTATATTTTGAATTTCAAAATTTGAAATATAGACATAATTCTAAAAATTAGAGGTTTTTGTAGGTTTCATACGTCTACAGGAAGTTATAAATTCGTGGCCCTATAAGAATGAACGCATATTGTTCATGCAGTTAGATCCCGAAGGGGATAACAGGGAGTCCTTTAAATACATATTCAAAGTGATGCACATGAGTTATCATGTACTTGACTGTGACGTGAATAATATACGGAAATATATGCAGGAGATTATACAAGTAGACAATTCTACCCAATATCAGGTATGTACGACCGACTGGGGGTAAATTTTTTATAGGAAAACCTTAATCCGCTTAAATCATAGTCTTTATTTCGACGTTCTAACGACTTTATAAAGACTGCTCCGAGGAATTCTCCAAGCTAATACGTTACACTTTACACACATTGCACTTTCGCAACATAGAGGAAGAAGATTGAGGTTCATATTAGTTAGTCATGAAATAATTATCCTGCCGAGGTATTCTCGGTGGAATATATAACATGGAGGTTTTCAGGATAAACGCTAAATAGACGATGTTTAGTTCCCATGTAGCTAAATAGTAGTAAGCAAGTAGGGAGTACTTGCTAAATTTATTTCATGATTAAATACAAGCGTATGATATTTAAAATGCATTACACATTGTCTAGTGATTGTGTTTAAAATGTATGAGATTTCCGTCGAATTTATTAATAAGGTAGTGATGGGAGCAATAGTTACTCTGCTAAACTCAAGTCTTTCTAATGATATGGAGAAGCAACTTGTTGGCTAACTAGCTTTATTGGGTAACTATTGATACATTCTTAATCGATTTCTTACCCCTCCGAACTTTATATACCATTCAACCAGTTAACTATACATCTAAGTATATATCAATCACCTAGATTTTGATGCCTCAAATTAAAACAGCAGTAACACGTAATTACATTTATCTCAAATTTACTGTGGAAATATTGTCATATATTGGGTTCTACGATCTCCCTATTACATTTACAGAGTTTTATACTAACAGCCCTCGACGCTTACACGGTGAATCTTGAGGACATCTCTGACCTGATGGCGAACGTCTCTACATTGCATTTGACCACGCGAGACGAGGATTTATGGAAGGATCTAGAAATAAATTGTACTACAAAGGTGACACATTTTAATTTTTTTATAAACAATTAATAAGTCGGAAATAAATATACAAAATGTGCTATATATTTAGTAGTCATTACATCTCCATGTTCAACCTTAAATATAAATAAAACCTGCCTATCAGAACATTTTTAGTGACAAGCATTTACGAATGAATGAGAATATATGTATATATGTATGTATGTATGTAGGTGTTTTTGGAATTGAAATTAAGAATAAAAATATAAACTTACTAATATTAGTTAGTGTGTTTACCCGTATTTTCTATTCTTTATATTTCACTCTTATTTCGCAATTCTGTCGGAAAAGATTTCTCATGAAGTGATTAAGAAATCATTATGCAATATTTTTAATAAAATAAAATTTACTACTGCTTACTTTTTCATAATGCAGCATAGTTGAAAATCTTCTGCCTTTTTGATGTATAAAATTTACAGTATTAACTTTAAAGATTCCACAACAAAGCTTCGAAACTGGAGCAAAAACGTGAAGTTTTCTGCTCGGAGACATCGTTAAAACTGTTAACAAATCAACTTTTACGCTCGTGGTCCCCGCGGTTAAATTGTGAAGGAAAACCTTTCCTGGTTTTCATACATAGATTATAATAGAATGTATTTTTAACTTATTGCTTCTTTTTGATTTGACATAAAACTTTATACTATTGTTTTAAGCCTGAGGCATTATATCGCACACCCATTACTACACTGTATTATTTCGAAAAATCCCAAAATTGACTTTTTTATATGATTCAATAG